>JAIPRL010004937.1:0-23039 GCA_025469235.1 Pemphigus obesinymphae
AACTCCCTACTCCTACCTGTCAATGTTCCTACATTCCACGTACCTACTCTCACTTTGAACCTATCCGGCGTACTCAAGCGCGAATCTAACCCAAAACACCTTGGTGCTTTCCCTACACCATCGACATTACGGCCGTTGGGTAGACCCACACATATAACTGATGGAACGGCTACCGCAGCCGCTGTCAGTCTGGTACTGGTCACTTGGTCCTTTAGGCTATCTCCACACCAAAGTATCTACGCAATTTTGTTTACCCCGCGAACATCCGAGATGGGAAAACTCGCCTATATTCTTTTTAAGACTCCTCATACTTTTTTGACAAGTTTTATGCCGGCTTTCGACCTGACGCAACCTCAATTAGTCGACTTCTACACGACAGGCATGAGGAAACCGTGGAGGTATTCTTAGAGGTATCCCGTTATTTAAATATAAATAAATAAATAATTTGTCCATGAAACGTTTTTTTCTAGATGTTCAATTTATCAATAGATGGTTATTATTCATTAAGCTGTACCTATTAACATTATAATATAATGTAAATACCAAATGGTTATTTGACATATACATCCGAACTCATTTTAAGATAAGACATTGTATGGTTATTTTGTATATCAAGTTGGATTAATGGATATCTAATGAATAATTTATACTGTCCAGGTATACTAACCATTAAACATTTGGAGCATTCTCTTTAGAAATTGTGCGTAGGTATAGAAATATAAAAATTAATAAATAAATAAAACTGGCATTATTTTAAATACATTTCTTGCTTATTGAGAATCAAAAAAAAAGTTTTTCAATAATAAATATACAGAATTTAGTCTATTAAATTGTATTAATATAACGTGTATTAATTTCAAATAATAGTATATATATATATGTCGAATACTATTGGGTGAAATCATGACAATTTCATCATGGGTGAAGGATTCGAACAATTAAAATTTTTTTTGTACGTTTTGTGTCATGGCTTCGGTTATCTACTATAGATAAATAGATAACCGTGATCATGGGCAATAAAATCGCCCCTCCTTTGAAATTTTGTCAAAATCACTACTGCGTATAGTTAAAGCGCAGATGAGCGGCTCTAAACGGATAAATCGGTTTTGTATATTATGTGTACCGATCTAGACTAAAACGGTAATTCACATTTGAAATTCGGTTTAAAAAGTTAATTCGAATTCACTGATAAATATAAACGTTTATTCCATGATTTATTTCACCATGAAATATGATGTAAATAACATCTGTAACATGGCGTTTTTGGTTTTCCCTGTTAACTATCTTGGTACTCAGTTTATGGCTTTATGCCGTTTGCGGTTATCGCCTTGTTGATTGTCACTAGCCAGTAATTGGTATTCGGTAATCGCTACACGGTATTTGGTATTCTGTATGGCGTACACGAATATTTCTGTTTATAGTAGCTTTGAACGTGTAAAGGTGTAGTATTGATCACGAATTAAGATGTATATCTTAAATATCTCTAATATGATATTGATCATTAATTTTTTTTAAAGATTTACTGTCTCCTACCACTGGCGAATTTATTTCTGTTGTCAACATTCATCGTCTCATTTTGAATTTCACTGAACGACATGACAGTCAAAGGTGTAGCTGGTAGTGTAAGTAATCTATATAGTATATACTAAATTTCTAAATTACATGGTCGCCATGGCGTATGTAAATAGTAATTACGTCGTAATGGCTTTGCGCCCACTCGTACCGAACTGGTTTGGGACTTAATTAGCTCGATTCACATTAGTGGTATCGGTTCGATCAGATCACTGTCCGGTTAACATTAGTAGCACTATTGATTACGGTATTGATTATATATTACCAAGGTTAATTTATAAATATAATAAAATTACATAGGTATGTATGTAATATATAATCAATGTAAACATTCACATTAGAGGTGGTTAGGTCAAGAAACGGTCTAAACAGGTCTTGGTCGATTGGCTTCCAATCCAGACCGCAACCGTCGAGTGGATTTTGATTTTTGACTGTGACTGCCCAAGCATGAATCCAGGATGAATCTATCAACGTGGTGTAATGATGGTGATAGTATTATATGTATACTGCAGTGTACACCGTGGATGACAAATTAAATCATAATATTTTTCTTTTTTTCATTTAAATTTACAAACATGACCTAAATTAATAATAATTGAAGACTCAATTCCACAAAAATATTTACTTTATTTTGGTAAATACGTATTTCGGTAACAAAGTTACCATCTTCAGTACACAATAACGACAGTCGTTGGTCGACTGCCAAATTTTCTGACATGAAATGTGTATAAAACATTTTTTTTTAATTAAATTAATTTTTGTAAGACATTTTAAAAATTGTAATAGATATAAATATAATTATTAGTATAATATATAAATAAAAGTATAAAACACTTAAATTTAATAGTTTTTAAATATTCTTAAAAAAAAAAAAAAAACATTTTATTTTTATTTATAACTTACTACTTATAACTCATAACTTATATTTGTTTTTCAAAAAAAATCAAAAATAAAATATTAGTAAGCTATTATACTACTTACCCTAATAGCACTCGGATCCACTTGGGATGTCTACAATAGGTATATAAATGGGATTCTGTAAAGATATGTGCTATGTGAAAAGAAGATCCCAGATACAGATACAGATATGCTTAAATAAGATAGGATGTACTCAAGGTGGATTGGATGTACTTTAGGATATTTGTATGTCTTGATGATGTTCATAGGTGGCCTAGGATGTACTGAGGAGTATTTCAGGATTTTCCCATGGCATTAAGAAGATTTAATGTAGGATGATTATATGGGTGCTGAACTTCTCAACCTCCTCACCCATTTCACCACCACTTAACTTCAGTACTTTTCTTTCCCTATTTACCCTGTGTTCCCAAGTTTTCAAAGTCATACTCAATATATTCTGTTTTATTCCTACTAATCCTTAATCCTTACCCTCAAGAACTCCTTCCATTTTTAAGTCAGGATTTCCTCACGACTTTCTGTTACCAGCACCACAGTACCTCACCCAGTATGTCCTTTGTTATTTCTTTCATCCATAACCAAGGATAATAAGTAAGGATCCCCCAATGCTTTATAAGAACCCTGGTAAACTCCTACTTTGACGCTAAAGTCCTCAGTTTCTCTGCACAAACTCTTCACTCTTGTACTTGCCCCTTTATATATGTCCTCAAGTAAATTCACATACACCTTTAGTAATCCTTTTTTCATTAATATTCACTTCAAGATCTCTTTAGGAACCCTGTCATACGCCTTTAGATCAATAAAAAGCATACACAACTTTCTCTTCTTTCTTTTATAATTCCCTACTATCTGTATTTTACAAAATATTGATTCTGTTGATCTCCCAGATATACATAAGCCAAAACAGATTTCTTGTAAAATGTCTCATTTCTTACCCTTTTTGTCTATTATATTTTTTCAAATATTCATACTGTGATTAAAGTTGTATTCCTCTATAGTTCCCACATTTCTGTGAATTTACCCTTAAATGTAGGTCCTACACAACTTTTCCTCTATACTATTAGATTTTCTTTAACCAGTACTTTATTAAAGAATTTTGTCAACCATTCTATACCATCCTTAACTCCCTAATACTTTTCATACTTTTACTGGTACTCCCAGTGGTGTATTTTGAGACATTTTCTAGGAGGTGTCCAAGATATTAGGGACTTCACTGGCCCATGTGGAGGAAAACTATATTAGAGCTATATTTAAAACTCTAAAACAACTATAACTATATTAAATATTTGGTAGGTATGATAAACAAAATAAAACTTACCTATTACTAAAATTATCAAAATAATGAACTATTTTGGTAATTTTACACCACTAAAATTAATGAGTACATATAAACAAATAGTATCTGAGTCATTGAGATCCTAACCATAATTTTTTGGTAACTGCATGAATAACATGGATCTAGTTTTCTCAACTTTTAGAACAAATTACGATGTAATAATCAAGTATATGACTATATAAATTATAATATGTCTTGTAATAGGTATAGTGGTTTTAAAATTGGTGATATCTTAAACCATCAAGTAATCAATGAATTACTTTATTCGTGCCACTTAGTACAGCATGTTGTATATATGTATTGAGTTATAAATTAGAATAATACAGTGACTATTGAGTTTTGAAGAATATAAATGTTAACTAACGGTACCTACAGACTACTTGATATTTAAACACCTACACCAATGGGTTATTATTTATAGGAAATATTATAACAGATACTCTGTTTTAAATTAATAATAATAATAGAAATATGTTTTAATTTTTTATTTTTACATTGCATAATTTCAATAATACCTAATTATAATTATCTAAAATATTTCAATATATTTAATTAACTTAGCTTTAATTTTTTAACTAATTTTAATTAATTTTATAGACTAAGATTACTAAGAATATTAAATTTTATGATAAACTTAAAAAAAAGTTTAAGCTCTTTTATTGTATACCTTTAAACATCTCGAAAAAACGGCTCAAAAATTTGCACCAGACCGAGAATTTAGATACCTAGTTAAAATAGGTAGTTAACATACATAAAATAATTGTAGGTCTAAAATAGTTGTAGACTTTTTTTTATGGTACAAGTACGAACTAACAGTATATCTTTTGTTGTAGACCAATTGAAAATAGACAAAATAATGTTGCCTATTAGAATTTTTGTAATTATACCTCTTGACCTGAAAACATTAGTTATTAGTTATTATTACAAAATAGTGAAGTGCAAAATTTGTCAAATAAAATACATTTTATTGGCAATCAAAGGAAAATACTTTATTTATACAAGATATATATAATATATACCTATATATATAACGACTTCATCTAAATTTTAACACGTGTTATTTTTGATAAAAAAATTTTTAGCCAGTTATAAATTTTTGGTAAATAGCAAAATTTAATATCATATATATTTGTTTCTAAATATATCAAAAGTTGCTTATCACGAAATTTAGAAAATTTTTGTTTTTAACTTTATATAGATAGCCGATAGGTATGTACTTTTGCATCAAAACCGCTCAATTTGTCATAAAGTGTATTTTCTTAAACATGCTTTTATAAGAAAAAAGTTAAAAGTTTATGTTTATTAATACTTGTATGAAATATAAAAAAATATTAAAACAATAATACTTCTAATTTGATACAGATATTTTTAATATGTGTATAGATAATAATAAGTATGGCAAACAAACATTTTTAAATCTAGGGATGTCCAGACATGGAGGACACCCCCCTCCCATAAAAAAATGTCACTGGGTACTCTATCTTGTTCTACCGTTTACTTATTTTTAATTTTTTTTAAAGTATGTTACACACACATTTGTTGTCTCTGTCTTACATACGCACATAACATAGCAAATTTACGTACCATATTGTTATTACAGTTTATTTATAATTAATATTAGAATAAATTATTTACCTTTTATCAAATTTGTAGAGGAGTACATAAACAGTTTATATAGTTACTATGCTCTAGCGTGGAGTTTTTTTTTAAACTTTATTTTTAAACAAGTTAGGTATAAATAGTTGAATAACTCATTTTTTTGAATGCATATAATTAGTTAAAAAAAAAAACTCCACGCTAGAGCATAGTTTATGTTCTTCTAAAATGCATTTTAATGATATTAATATTATATTTATATATTTTATTTTATTATAATTTTTAGCATTGAATAAAAATAGGTAGAACACTATAATTTATATATTTTGTTATTGTCCTTGCATTTGTACAAAACTGCATTCTGGCATACGCATTCTTATACCTACACTGTATAAAAGATAGATTTTCTATATATAGGTACCCAGTTCAAAAACTGATCTTTCAAACTAGAATTAATTTGATGTTATTAACATATAAACGCCAAACTCCTACTTGACTCCTAGTCAAAAATTCGATAGTTTTATAGAAGACAAGTTCATAAAATCAAATTTATTTTTAATTTTAAATCTTAACTCCAAAGTTCTGCAATTTTATCTAGCTTATAATATGCTTATTATTGAACAAATATCACGATAACACAGCAGTAGTGTTTTGAATATGGGACTATTTATAAATTACTTTTAAAATATATTAAAAACATTTTTTTTTGTTAAATTTTCTTAAAAATAGTGTGGCATCCTTTTAATAAGTTATTATAAGGGGGCATTCAAGTATTACATCAGCGTGTTTTTGGCTTTTTTAGACCCTCTCTTCCCTCTTGTCAGCAAATGTTATACCTCCCATAGTTTATTTACGTCAGCATATGTCTGACAACCCAGATTCCGCATAAATGATAAAATGATCTATGAATGAATGAAAATCTCCATCGACATAATGTATATAAAATCTACAATGATATATACGAGTCCAGTGTGGGCTGCCCAGATCTCCAGTGCAAACTGGGCAAAGCTTTAAGAGGACGCCATTTACTTGATTTTTAAGGGGTTGTGAATAGGCAATTTTTATTAAATTTTAAGAAAAATTAAAATCAAACAAATAAAAAATATTTAAATATATTTTAAAAGTAATTTAAAAATAGACTTGTGTAAGTACCATTTTTAATTGTCGTGTAATCACGATATTTATTAAAACACATGTTTACTTATTTTTAATTTTTATCAACTTGAGAATATTGTAGAAAGATGAAATAAAAAATAAATTTTAAAGAATAAAAATATCTAGGAACTGATTGAGCCGATTTTTGATACATACATTTTTACATATTTTATAAGCTGTTAAAAAAATTTAAAATCCAATATTTTAACAACTCATACAACTGTAAAAATGCATATATCAAAAATAGGCTCAATCAGTCGCTAGATAATGTTAGTTATAATTTGTTTTTTTGTTTTATATGTATAATATGTTTGTAAGTTGATAAAAATGAAAAATGCTAATGCAAGTTTTTAATTTTTTTGGTTTTCAAAGTTGTTGGTGTGGCGTTCTTCTAAGACAATTCAGAATATCTCACTTCGTACCATCACTTGCCTCCCATGGTATATCCGAAACTCAACTATAAAGAACTCTCCAAATTATATCAATAAGAGATGATATAAAAACAGCAACTCCTAAAACGTTTAACAAGTTAGGATAATCCAAACATGAACACCTCAACAAGATTGGCCAAATGACCGACCTAAGCTCTACAGACCACGCTCTCATAAATAAATAACCACTAGTCACTAATCATGCATCAACTTATACTCTGAGACATGGGGGCAAACCCTGAAGCTCAGTTAAAAGACAAACCGGTCCATCATTTCACGCAACACAACACAACGTATACATATATTGTAAACAACGGATAATTTTCACAATTCACAAGTTAAAATTTACATGACTCAAAAGTTGCCAACCTTCTGTGATACTTACATATTTATTTAGTGATGTTTTAATAATATCACATCAATGGTTATAGTAAAGATCCAAGAAAGGTACATAAAGGTAACAAATAATATTATGTTTTGCAAAAAAAGTACAATAATTAAGAAAATATAATATATTATATCACACGCTAAAATAAAAATGTATAAATAGGTTACATGTCCGTACATAACAATTGTGTTTTTACAATTTATATTAATATTTGGTTAGATTTATACATATATATTTTATTAAATTAACTTGAAAATACATTTTTTGTTTACAAATTAATATTATGGAATTGTTTATAAATTTGATACCTACCTATGTATTTATGTATTACAGGGCGATTCTGAGTTTATCCTAGTAAAAATACTAGGCGTCTGTAGTAGCACGGGTTTTAAAATAAAAAAGAACCTACCTCTTTCAAGTATGATGAATTATTATCGTAAGATGGTTGTAAGTATAAATTATAAAAATATACTGGTTGATTCGTAATAAAATAAAATTTTCATAATACTTTATTACAGGCAGAATCTTAAAAATAATCATAAAATTTGTTTAAATTACATTTTATTAAATTCAATCCACAAAATGTTTGTCAAACCAGAATATTATTTATTTTTATCTTGCTAATAATCATATTTAATTTTTCGAAGTATAATGAACAATCATATTATTGTAATGTTGTGTACCTAAGTATGAGTACTTATAGGTATTATTAATTGATTTTTTTTATGATTCTATCATGTTATTATAGAGGAGTGGCTGTGAAACTGATGTAAAACTGATTTAAAAACATATTTCCAATAATCATACAAAATATTAAATAATTAAATAATAAATAAATAAATAAATATATAAATAATTAATAAATAAATTAAATAACTAAAATATAAACAAATTTGAATATTAATAAATAAAATAATATCACTACAACAAATAAATAGATTTTTTGCTATCTAGAAATATTCAAACTATATTGAAATTAATTATAAAACATATTGTATAATAAGCTGAATTTGCTGTTTTTTTCTATCTAATATATCAAAATTATACTATACTCCGGCCTAGGAGAGAACAACTGCAGAAATTTGTCCATTGCCGTGCATCGTTTGACATCACTTGATACTGTACCATAAATGATCTTGAACTGTCAGTGTAAAACGCCGAGCGCTGCTGCCGACAATCGTGTACACAGAGTGATAGTAGTGACAATAAAACTTTTGAATAGCAGCCACCCTCAGTCGCTGAAATTTTGTCTGCTATTCAGATGTTTGAAATTCATAAAGGTTAAATGAAAACATTTGCGCTAGGTTAAATTAAATTATAATGTTATTATGAAATATAATTACTAATTATCTATATATAATGGTATAATAGTTATAATAATTTGGCAATATTTATGCAATTTCTAATTAAATACATACGTACATATAAAAAAAATTATCAGATGCATACATAAATATTTAATTTGGTAAGAAAAAAATCGGTCAGCTTGGTTTGTTTATAATTTTTCTGTTTCTGTACAATTTTGTGAGTAAATTCATTTGCCATCATCAAAAAAGTCGAAAATTAATCACTAACTAACAAATCTTACGAAAAATTGGCAGTCAAGACATTTATGTTATCATAATAACCGTCTTATGTTATTATTGTGTAATTTAATTTAATTATATTAAATATATTATATACAGTCTACTACTTTCTCGAATCAAAAAAAAAGGTTATTCGGATAATTCACTATTTAGAGGTTTTTCCCTATTAGAAGGTAGTGAAAATGTACCTGTTCCCAAAAAATTGGGAGGTGTCCGTTAGGGGAGGTTTTACTGTATTTAAATTTTTATATACCGTGTCGTAATTTACAATATATATGTGCGCTATATACACGTATACGGTCGTTCTCTCGTCGGCTGGAGTATACACTAAATTTAAACTATGGAGAGTTTAAACACATATCTATAATAAATAGTAAATTTAAAAATATGAATATTTATAAGTGAACCTCATAAACATTTTATAGAAATATCTACCATAACTTCTTTTTCAAACAATATTTTACAAAAATTCCAGTTCTTTAAATTTGATAAGCAGTATTTACTGTTTAATCTTAAAATTTAACTTTAATACCACAATAAATATGATTATGACATTTACTTATAGTTTTCAAAGTTGCCTCAAATTTTTCTATGTATACATTAATTTAGCGTACTATAAGTTCCCTACACAAAAAACTTTTATATTTAGCCATACTTAAATATGAACTTAGATATCTATAGACATTCTTATATTGATACTGAACAGACAGTATGGATATAGAATTTATGGACATTTATAAATCGGCTTACATTGATTATAAAGTGTATTCATATAATCCTGATTTACTTTATTTTAAATATTTTAGAATTTAATTATACTTATATAGTTTATTTATTTTCAAATAACTTAATAACAGTATAAAATTTTTTAGGGTTTCAATGTTAAATTCTTCCTCGATGAACGAGAAATTTGTATGACAGATACTCCGTTATCCCTACAAATGGAAGACGAAGAAGAAATTGACACAGTATAAACTGCTTATTTTTTATTTATAAAAGAATTGATCATAAATATAATTGTTAATTAATTTTCATTAAGTTTATTGTATTTAAATCAAAAATAGTATTAAGGTTAGACTATTATTATTTACTATGAAATATATTTTATTTGTCTTAATTATGAATTTTTAAAATATTGTGTTTTATTTTTATTCAATTTTAATAATTTTTATACAATACTTTAATTTTATTGATATTTATTTGTATATACATAAATTAATTTTTTATCCAACAATTAACCACAACTCATTTGGTTTTAATTAGTCTAGATAATCAATACTTTCAGCAACATACTAACAATTAAGTCAAATTTGAAGGGCTAACATCCCAAAATGCAGAGTCAATAATCCAAAAATGGCTAATAATCTTATTAATTGCTGACAATAATAAGATCTGAAAATAAAATTTATTATTTCCTACTTTATTGATATCCAGAACAGTTATGACAAAGTAACTAACTGATTCTTTACTTATAAAATATATTTCAAGTATTAAAATCAAAATAAATAAATGTATGGAATCTTAATTAAAACTTTAAAAAACCTGTATTGTATTTTTCTAAATTTAGGAAAAACTAAAAAATGTAATACAAATAAATTTTATATATTTAAATTTATATAAATAATTAATAATATGGGTATAGATTGTTGTTATACTTTTTAATAAAATATTTTTAACAATGATATATTTGATTTGTTTAATAAACAATTTGTTATACAAAAATATAATTTATATTAAATATAATAACGATCGAAGACTAAAATTATTTTGTTATGGTGTTATACATTTTTATATTATATGATGTTTAATCTGTGATAAAATATCAGATAATCTTTTTAAATCATTTTGTAAATTAGCTGTTTCTTCTGTGTTTTTATTACTCCTATGAACTATTTGTAGCAAATTCATATACTCTGCTTCACTGAATTCAGCACCTTTCTCCAAAATCTCTTCTAATATTTCCTACATAAACAAGTAAAGTTAAGATTTTTAAAACTTAATTATATTGTTATATTTACCTTTGGAGTGCAAAGTAACAATTCATAATAATGAACAGTTTTTTCTAAAGTGACTTGAGATGCACCTAACATAGCGGTTATGTTATATTTCAGCATTGTAACGTCGCGTATCATTTTTCTAATAGCTATTTCGTCAATAATTTCTATATTGCGAGTTTGGTTTACCAAACTCTTAGCCATTACTTCACCAAGTCCTTCAAAAATGTATTGAGCCTTACTATTTGAGATTGTATTTAACATGGCTTCATACAAAGCTGACACAGATTGATTAAGATCCAAAACTTTTGGTTCTGTTGTATTTCCAATGGTCGATTCAAAACTAGGTAGTAGGTAGTAAATACTTTGAGCCCGAACCTACAAATATATATTTATTAATTTATTTATTTATTACATAAATTGTAATTAAATATATGTGGTTGATACTTACTTCTAAATATAGATACAAAAGAATATTATCTGAAATATCTAAGAAGTCTTTACTCAGTTGAAGTAAAGTTCCAACTAAAGATAATGGTAAATTATTATTGTCAGTTTTAGAAGTGTTCAATTTAGGAACTAAGTATTGATTTGATTCTGGATTTGAAATTTCATTTAATTTTTTTGCAAACCATTCCTATATGAAACAAAAATAATTAATAAAACAATATAACCAAATATTTTTTAATACTAACTTACCATGCTTTCCGAAAGATGTGCTAAACATCTAAGTTGATTTATATCTGAAACACTGGTTACTTTAAAATCATTTCCCTCCAAATTTTCAAATAACTTATCAGCTTCCTGAGTATATCGTTTTAGTTCATCAGTAGAACTTTTTTTTGATCTTTTTTCATATTCTCTTCTAACCCAGTTATGAGATTGTCTGAAAGTTGGTTTGTTACATAACTACTTTCAATATATTTTAAAACTAATAGTTATTACTTTAGATAATCAATTAAGTCATGTTTCTGAATCCATAGATAACTAACTAGTTTTGTGGTGTTGTCACATGCTTTTGTACTAGTAGTAAATAAGGTATCGCATGTTTCTTTATAGCTTCTACTAATGCTAACCATAATCATTAAGAAATGTGACGCATATTCTGGCATAGTAACAACCAATTTTTTAATTTGGCAAATAGTACTCCATATATTAACTGTACTCTAAAAAAACAAGGAATATTTACAAAACTAATAATGTGGTTGATTTTTAGATGTTGTTATTTTAATATTATTTACAGATAATAAAGGTCTTGAAATATTTAACTCTTGTATTTGTTCCGATGTAGTAATTGCGTGCCAGGCATCAGCTTGTTTGGTAATTGATTCAACTGCAGTTGCTACTTTACTATGTTGACGATCGAGAAAAACTGTTCGTATGTATTCATTAAGCCATAAACTTAAAGTACATGTATTCCTATAACAATAATTTTTTTTTTAATACTTTAGAGTTTAAATTTTACCTATATTTGTATTCAATACATATGCAATATAAAGTATGGAAATTATAACTACCTATTACTCTTCCCATACAATATTTTTAAGCTAATTGTAACATTATATGCATTAATTGTTAATTGTATTTATATTTAAAAGTCTTACGTATGTATTGATTGTTCAATTTGTTGTATAAACATAGTGAGTGGTTCATAAATATATATGATATTGTCTGAGCTCGGTGTACATATCATTGATTGTGGTTGAGTTATACTGGTAAAAGGTCTCTGTGAAATACATAAAAATAATTTTTTAAATTACAATAGGTACTTAATATGCTAAAATTAATAGTAGTAGTATCAAGTATAAAATTTGATTGATATTGACTATCCACTTGAATATAGTGAATATAAACGGTGGATGATTAATGCGGTTCATACAAGATGAAGTAATGACTATTAAAATATTTTAACCTGATGTTGGCTTTACATTGTATTTACTAAATTCTTTTATAGAAATCTAAAAGGTTTATACATTCAATAGTAACCAAAATGTTAAATATAAATGATTATAAAAGCTAAAATTATACAACCGTAATATAGGTAGGTACTGCACGTCTACAATAAACATATATATTATAATCAACATTCACCAATATAATTTAAATCAATTTTATTGTATCATAATAAATAGGGATAGTGCAATGTACTAAATATTGGTTTGATAGAGTGTTATCATTATTGAACACCGAAAATCATAAATGTGCATAGACTTTAGAAGGGTAGACATTTTCAAAATGGCAAAATCATTTAAAAAAAAAACTTGAAATTTATAAAATTATATTTTTAGCTCATAAATGGTAAAATTATTAATATGATTAATTATAGATATAAATAGGGATGGCCCGTCTATATATTACGTGAAGCAGTCGCTCTTAGTCCCAAAAATAGTGAGTGGTGGTCCGTGGTCGGTTGTAACTAACTTTAAGTATTATGACATCGGGCAGTTATTTTTGTTAGTAAGAATTTATAAATATATATTATAATCTATAGCTATGATTAATTCACCAATATATTATATAGCAATTATATATTATAGATTTTAATCATAGTGGTAAAAGGTATTTGGTAGGTACAACAAGATATTAGCAAAACAGGACGTTCGGATTAGGCAATAAGTATATATTGTGTTCGTACAATGCAGGTGAAAGTTGCGTCCTGTGAATTTAGCAAATAATAATTTATAAATCTACCTTGACATTCAGTGTTTTATATAATCTATTATTGATATTATTTTCGAATAAATATCATTATTTGATGAAATAACAACAAGAATCATAGTATTTTTTCCTGTTGCGTTTTGATACATAACAAATAACGATAAATAAATTGATCAAATGGAATTTCTATGTTCTGAATTATATTTTTGGATGTGCAGTAGTATAGCACTCAGTATTGACAGCAATTATATTACGGAAATATATTTTACCTCAAAGTATACAATATTTGAACAAATCAAATAAGGAAATAATGAACAAATTATGCATAATCGCAAAGTAGTTGAAATTTTAATGAGAGATGTTACTCTATATTTAGCCAAACATTGTCTTGTACTTCGTGAACATAACGAAAATAAATTAAGTCATCAAAGTAATTTTGTCGACTTAGCTTATGTTATAATAAACTGCTCAGTAAAATGTTATTTTAGCGACTTACATAGAAAAACTAATCAATTCTGGAAAGAAAAAAATTTAAAGAATTAAATTTGTTAAATAAAGGAAATAAAAATATTATACTTTAACATATTGCAGAAAAAGTTCGTTAATTTAACTATTCTTAAAAATCTTTGCACATCGGGATACACGTCTATAATTATAGATACGTTCACAGATGTACCCAAAACAGACTAAGTAGTTATGGTTGCTTACTATTGTAACAACAACGGCAATATTCATGAAAATCTTATCACTGTATCTCCGTAAAAGTTGCTTCTCAGCTACTGCAAAAGGCCCTTTTGATTTATTTACTCAAATGTGGGATTTTCACAATATTTATTGGCATAAATTACTCGTTGGACAATCATATTATAGTAGGAATAAATAAGAAAATTAATGGAACAATCATACAAAAAGAAGTACCTACCATGAGCAATTTATATTTTGTGTAATGTTCATCAGCTTAACTTGATGATAGTTGATACCTACATGTAATTCGTGTGAAGACGCTATACATTTTTTGGTATTTTAGAATCATTTTATTCATACTATTTTGGCACCAGAAAAAAGAACTTTATGTTTAAAACCAAGAAAAGTTAATATCAAATCAAAGACATCTCTATCTAATTTAAAATGTCAACTACATGCTGGACATCGCACAGTTTGGCTATAAATATGATTTTATAAACATATCCTGCTATTTTAGCTGCCCTTAAAAAATTCAAAATTGACACTCCAATAAAAAAAAATTTCATTAAGTTTTATCAAAAAATTTAAAAAATTTAATTTATTTTAATGATTGTAATATTTGGCACGTTTTTTGAAATAACATCACCAATATCCAAATATTTAGTCTTCTAACACTGATTTCTTCCTAGTAGTAACATTTATTTATTGCCCAGCGTCTATTGGGTAGGGCAAAGTCCGCCCAATATTATTTATACTAGGACAATACATTATTAATAATATAAGTACTTATTTATTAATAAATACTTTATTATTATACTTTTGCTACCAATTTTTTCTTGACCAGTTATTGCTATGAATCTTAAATAATTTGTTATTATTAAAGTTAATTGATACTAATTTTTATTAAAGTTAATACTACGTATTAACGTAATTAATAAAATATTTTCAATCATCAAAATAAATACATGAATATCTATGATAAGTTATGAGTGTTTGTTGTTATTCAAAAAAAGCCTCCATTCATATCTCTAAAGGAGTATGCAGTTGACTTCAGAGTTGATACTGGTTTTTTACTTTTATTTTGTAACAGTTCTGTGACATGAATGATCTACGATTTTTAGTATATTCTGAAATTTAAATACATAAATATTGAGATGAGAAGGGTAAACAATCATAATGAATTGTAGAGAGTGGGTTGGTACTAGTTTACTGTGCTTGCTCCTAGAGTACCAAACATTCAGGCCACCACCGGATGTGAGACTTTAAAACATTACATTTTTAGAACCCACATCCTACCTAAAAATGAAATCACTATTGTATAAAAAATCAATAAATCATTTTACACTTGCCAAAACCTGAAATAATAATAAATTAAAACATTCATGATGCTTATTAAACCATCTAGATGTATAATATATTCTGAATTTTTTGAAAATGGTATCTAAAATATTTTATTTAAAATTTAAAATTGCACGAGGGAAAAAATGTCTACCCCACCCCTTATGTATGCATATCTTGTTAACCTTGTTTAAATACCTAAAACCACAATATATTTATTTAATAAATACTGAAATTACTCACTACATACCTATATTATATCCATTATACATTATTTTATTATACTGTTGTTTATATAATGGACAATAGTATATGTATAATTTTTTATATTAAAGTAAATTGAACTATTATGATTTTTCATTGTTTATTATTATTATTATTGTTTTGAATATTTTAATTTAAAAATAGAAATATAATTATTTTTCAATTATAATATTTTAAATACATAATAGGTAGGTATGTAATTTAATTTAATTTTAAAGGCATAATATATTATATGTATTTAAATTTTGAAAAAAAATGAAGGATCATAGATAATGTATTAATTTAATAATAGATACTTTTACTCTAATATTGAAACTTATAAAACTATTGATTCCGAAAAACATACATTTTCTCTACTGACCATTAGGTAAATGGAGACAGCAAATGTTGCTGTGGTCTTTTAAATTAAATTTTGTAGATTTTATTTAATAAAATCTAAAAAACATACTTACATCTAATAAATCAGAAGAACATTCCAAAGCATTCGAAAACTTAAAAAGACATTGTTTGGGTCTATAAAATAATATTTGATTAAATTTGGAAATATTGAATAAAAATATTTAATTACCTTTGTATTTTTTTCTTTGAAAAGAAAATATTCAAATCAATATTACTAAAAATTGGTGTAGGTTTTAAAACTAATTCTGAATGATTATTTACATCCAAATAATTACTTAAAAACATTTGTACCTGAAAAAAAGTTAAATTATGTGTGAATTTATACACTCTAAAATCTATAAAAATAGAACATTTATAATTATTTAAATAATTTACTTACAATAGACTCAATACTTTCCCAAACATACTTGAGATCATATTTATTAACATTGGCAAGTAGCTGTTGATCAACTACTTTATCTAAACTACTTAAAAAGAGTTGGTGGGCATCAACAACTGAGTAAAACTGTAAAATCACACCATTTACTAATGTTATCAGCTGTTCTCCAGATTTTTTTGACTCATTTATTGTAGATATTTGTTTTGTAGTTTTTTCAACAATTTCCACTAATTGTGTTTGCATAGTAGATTTCAATTTCTTAAACATAATATTATATTAGTTAAATCAAATCAATTATTGAAAGATACAATACATATATTAGGACTCACTTCAATTGTATCATTTAACTTAATAAGAATAGCAAGGCACTCAACAGCTATAGGGACAAATTTTTCAGTATCAAGTTCAGTGATTTCAGTCTCATTGTTTTCATTAATCATATCTCTATATTAATTAATAATGCATATTAATTATATGTATATTTATTTAGGTATTAATTATATTTTAAATATATATATACTTGGATGGAATTATTGGTGTATGTTTAAATGACCTTCTTGTGCTTTGTCCAAATGAAGAATTATATCCATCCGATTCTACCCGACGAAATGATTTTGCAGATTGTGGTGAAATTACATAAATATGATTCATTAATTCGTCTAATAATTTATTGTATAGAGCCTAATAAATAAATATTTATCAAAAATAGGTAATTTTTTGTACAACTAAGAATTATACCTCAATGGGATTCAATTATTTTTAGTTAGAATTACAACAAGGGTTAATCAAAAAATAAATTAAATTGGTCCATAAGCAAAAAGTACTATACATTTTGCAATTAAATTATTTTTAATAGGAAAATACAACTCAAAAATTATTTTTTATATAATTACCTGGAAAGTTTTTGTATCTTTGAGACCACTGTATGAGTTTAGTGACACTGTATTAAAAAAAACTCTTATCCAGTTTAAGTAGGTACATCAGTTGAGAGTGGCTCTATTCACCTTGTCATCCAAGTGGTATTTCTTTCTCTAACTCATTTTTTATGGGCCCAGAGAAATGAAAATCATACTGTGACAAATCTGAGCTATATGGTATTCCTACACTTCCTATTTAATTTGCTGTAGAAATTTTTTGTCATTACTCAATGTGGATTTGTATTGTTAACAGTTCATAGTACGATTCCTCTCATCAATTTTCAGGTTGCTGTTCCTTAATTGTCTTCATCGACCTCTTTAACGTTTCATAATATGCTGCTGTATTGATCTACAATAAAGTGAACACGGCCATTCTTAACTCATGCACCAAACTAGACGAGAGTTTTTTGAATGCAACATCTTCCCTCGTATAGCAATCTTAAAAGTGCAAAATAAATCCTATCAGGTTATTATGTGGAAAAATGGTTTTTGAATTGTATTTTCCAATAAAAATATCTTAATTTCAAAATTGGTAGTAATTTTTTACTTATGACCCAAGGCAGCAACTTACTTTTTAATTATCCTACTTTTTATTAGAAAGAATCAAAGAAAGAAATGCTTAAGTTAAATAAAATACAATTGAAATACCAATTAATCTATAATCAGCTATCAAAATATGTTCCTATTTGAGTGACTGCATACAGACACGAATCTAGAAATTATAACTCGTGTAAGTAAAGCCCCATGGATTCACATTATTATTCCAGTGTGTACAATCAAGTGTATTGAACATTGAATACATGTTATGAGATCTACCATAGAATGTGGATTTATTGCACATGAATGGCCATGCTTTTATACATGTATTTAACATAAATAAATTCCACGTGTAATATATGTTTAAAAATAAAACAAAATGTGTGAAAGTTGCAAAATAAAAATAAAAATCGCAAAATTCAAGGGCACCCACAGACGACCTCGCACAACAACCTGAAGCATTTCACTAATCATGTTAGCAACGGCAGATGTTGCACATGAAAAACCTAGACGCTATCGAAGAGGCTAACTTATAGGTGATGAGAGCAAGTCCAAATTTTAGGCACAAAAGTACTATAGTTAACACGGCATTTGAATAACACTATTCGACCGTGGTCAAAAATTATGGTTACAATAATTATTTAATTAATTTAGTAACTACAGTGGGTGGCCAAATTAATAGTTACACCATAGTTATTATGTATATATAAATCTATACATATTTCTTCATATGTGATATGGTTGTCTTCATAATTACAAAATGAATTACCCTAATCTTAAAAGTTCACTATATATTTAAACAATACTAACATAAAAAAATTTCAAAATATTTTCTTTAATTTTGGGGTATTTATAACAATTTTAAATGAAAAGGTACACATTTTTTAAGGTTTTAAAATCTGAAAATTTTATATAAGGTCAATTGTATAATATTTATTAACTATATTAAATAATAATAATATATTAAATAGTATAATATTATTAACTACTAACTACATATATTATTATATATTCAAAAAATAATTTTTATATCCAAGCAGCATTTAAATGTTAAATTATTAGTTACACATGCAAAAAAAAAAATTCAATACCTGTTTTTAAATTTCAAGATTTCTTAAATATAGTTAATATATTAATGTATGACTAATCTTATACTAAATTTGAATTAAATTATATTAATTTAACACAAATTTTAAAATGTATTAAATTTTTTTTTCGACAAACTAAATGCTTATAAAAAAAATTGTGACTAACAATTTTCATGAGATTTTGGATATAGTTGGAATAATATACAATTGACATTATATTCAATTTTATCATCTTAAAACCTGCAATTCATACCCTTTTATGACTTAAATATATTGAAATTTAAAATTACTATAAATAGCTCAAAATTAGAAAACATTTTTTGAAATTGTTTTTCATGAATTTATTTTAAGACTAGGTTATTTATTTTTGTAGTTATGAAGACATAACCACATGAAGAAATAAATTTTTATATACGTTAATCGTGAAACCCGTTTTCGGACAAAAACTCGTCTGCCAGGCACATGTTTGAATTATACATCATTACCCAAAATAATGCGGTATACCGTATACGTGTATGACAATAGTCAATAAATATTGGTGCTTTGTATGCCAACGTAGTGCTTTTCAACTATGTTGAGATTGTGAGATGGAAACCGTCGCTGCCGACTCAACGGGTTTCACTCATAACGCTCGGTTAGTATATGTATAGTAATTATAGTGGAATTATTAATTTGGTGACCCACTATAATAACAAACAATTTTAATTTTTATGCATAAAGCAAATAGACATTCATTAATATTGAAATAATACTATCATGACTACCATTGCTATTCGCTACCACGGCTGTAGATGTACATACCTCAAAAATTTAAAACATACTATAATTTTTTAAATAAATGTAATTAGTAATATTTAGTATTTTGTATACTATACATATATTATTATATATTTAACTTATAAATATAAATATATATATATTGTTGATTATTATATATTTATTAAATGTTCTAAATATAAGTTTATTGTTTATATTTTAATATAATATACACTATTTAAACATTTAATATATTTATAACTTTTTATTTATACAGTGTATTTTCTGTTTATCCGCCTTTTACACACTGGGAATTTATATTTTTAGTGTATCTATACATAGTATTTGGACATTTTAGTACCCAACAGTTTTGTTGATATCGAACATTCCACAACTAGATATTTTTAAAACATAGACTATTGGACCCCGAGTATAGCTTTTTCATGTTACTTACTTGACGTGGTGTTTCACATCAAATTGGAGGATATTTTCGAATTAAACTGTCAGAGGGAGTGAAGTAAAGTAAAGCTATATTTATAGATACAACTAAAAAATTATTTAATATACATTTAATTATAAACTAAAGTTTCATTCGTAACCAAAATATGCTATATGGTCTTATAATTATTCAGTGTCAATTATCCCACATGTAAAAATCCTAGCCATCCTAGGCATCAAAAAAGTCCTAGATTCCCCCGTAGAATCCCAATACTATACACACTTACTTACAAGTTATAGCTATAATTAAAGAATTGTGTATTGCATATTGGTTGGACCACATTTTTATAAATACAGATTGAGATATAAATGTAATATAATAAATTAATATTATTATATATTATTACTTGTTTTTTAAGTTTCAGTTCAATTCTTAATTCATTCAATGCATCTATATTTTTCAAATCATTATTACTTATTTGTAATGTATCCATTAACAATTTAGTACATTGTAAAAATTGATTTTTTGATTCTAACATGTTCAATTGAGAAGGTACTTCTTTAATTTGTTCTCTAAATATATAATTTAAATTTTAAATATTTTATCATAATATACAATAATATTGAAATATTTCTTACATTTGAGTCAATTGAGTTAACATATGGTGTTGTTCAATACTCTCCACATAAAATTTTCTTAATTCATCCCGTTTACACCGTAACAATGATTTACATGCAAGGAGCTTTTGCTTAGCTGCTTGGACTCGTTCTCTGGATAAATTAATTTCACTAGATACTGATGTAAATAAATTCATCACACGAGCAAGATTTTGATGTTCCATGGAGATTAATTCTTCTAATTTTTTATCAGATTGTTTGTATTCCCGCTCCAATGCAGTTTTTTCAATTTCACGGTGTTCATTTGATTCAGTTGCAGACAAAGCTCGAATCATGGTCATTAATAATCCACTCTAAAATAATAAAAAAAAATGCTCTTTTTGTTGTTTTAAAAATATAAAATAAAATTATAGGTATACACAGTGCTCAAATTGGAAAAATAGAAGAATGGGTACTCTCTCAGGCTTTCAACAAATAAGTGTTCCCTTTACTTACGTAACTCACATACTGTAAAAAATAATTAGTAAGAGTGCTCTTAAAATATTATAAAACAGTAGAGGAGCTCCGTCCTCCTGTGTAACTCCCCCCCTAATTCCAGCACTGGGTATACATATATACATGATATAAACATAAAACCAATATATTAATATAAGCGTAATAGGTGGCTAATTAAAAATGCAGACTTATAGTAAAATGAATGTAGAAAAGTACCAGAAAGGATATAAATATAATTTTCCCACCATAGGATTCCAAGATACATCCCCTCCAATGTTAGACTATATTATTTTTTAGATAAAATTCTGTATACCCAACCAACCTTATACCATAAATTCCAATTCCATTTCCCTACATTTTTTTTTATTTCGGATTTAGATTTTATAAACCTACCAGACCTTATACCATACCATAAACCCAGACTACTATCTCACCAAAAAATTATAGTAATACTATAATATTACAGTAGGTACTACGTGATTCTCAACCTTCTTGTTTGACTCAATAAATTTAGTTAATATTTCTTATGACCCAACTGGTGGAATGTAACTGAAATTAAGAATATAAATGCAACTTATACAAGAATATTGATATTTAAACGCTCAAATCACTCTTTAGAACCCTTAGTTTCGCTTTTAACTAAGAGAACAATTTGTTAGCGACTTAAAAGTGGGTCTCGACGCATAGGTTGAGGAACACTGTACTATACTATAGTAATATTATACTATCATGGTAACACTTTATAATCAAATTAATTATATATTAATTATAATATGTTATATTATATTATATATTAATAATTAAATTACAGAAAAAAATTCACGAGAAATAAGTCCTCTAGAAAAAATTACTGGGAAAAAAAATTCCCTAGTAATAAAATTTTGTTGAAGTTCTTTTCTAATATTTTAAATTTATGAAATATGTACCCGACAATTATTTTACTTATTATGGTACCTACTTACTTTATTAAATTAATATTTACATTCGTTTATTACCATATTCTCGGAACATTTTTTATAAATTCTGTTTTCATAATACGTATTAAATAACAAAAATAAAATATAGATTATCTAATTATTTGCATAATTTTAGATTCTGAGCGTAAGAAGAAATGTATAGGTTTGCATGTGTTTATTTAATTTTTTTATGTATGTACACTTTTTATATAAAAGTATGAGAAGTATTAAAAAGAATATAGGCGAGTTTTCCCATCTCGGATGTTCGCGGGGAAAACAAAATTGCGTACTTGGGTGTGGAGATAGCCTAAGAGACCAAGTGACCAGTACCAGCCTGACAGCGACTGCGGTAGCCGTTCCATCAGTTATATGTGCGGGTCTACCCAACGGCCGTGATGTCGATGGTGTAGGAAAAGCACCAAAGTGTTTTGGGTTAGATTCGCACTTGAGTACGCAGGATAAGTTCAAAGTGCGAGTAGGTACGTGGAATGTAGGAACATTGACAGGTAGGAGTAGGGAGTTAGCAGAAGTTTTGAAGA
>JAIPRL010004937.1:23139-35074 GCA_025469235.1 Pemphigus obesinymphae
GGCGAGTGATATGAGGAAGGTGGGAGTAAGTGAAGAAGATGCGGGAGATAGAGTTAAGTGGAAGTGTAGGACCAGGGTGGCCGACCCCAAATAGTTGGGAGAGAAGGCGAAGGAGAAGAAGAAGACACTTTTTCGAGTAGGTGTCATGTAAAAGTTTTCAAAAACCTTTTTGGTAGCAAATTTGTTCTATTTGGTACTTTTTAAAGAAATAATTTTTTTGATTTTCCTAGTACTTTCCTTAAGCTAAAGGTAAACCACCGATTTTATTAAAAAAAATATAATTGAGGAAATAGGTACCGAACTAATAAACTTGTCATAAGTACTATGAATTAATATAAACACAAAATCATAAAAATAATATACTTTTAACTGTGTATACACAATTATTGTACACAACATATAGTGATATGTACTTCAACAACTATGTTATCTTCAGTGCAAATCAAAATTAGTTTTTCATTTACATTGCATACATAGGTATATGCAGTTAAAAGTGTACCGATAATTTTTCTTATTTTGAATTTATAAAAATGTATATAGTCTTTAATTTATATATATACAAGGCCGTATTTAGATTTTATTTTCGAAGTGGGTCCAAAATATATTTTATAATTTTAATACATATTGAATTTATGTTTTGTCCATCTATAGCGATTTTTTAGATTTATGAATTTTGAAAACAGATTTGAATTTATCAACAAATTAACTTTTACCTAATCACATTTTTTACATTTTTATATTTTTTTTATACAATTTTTATATCCAATATTTTAATATTTGGTAGACTAATATTTAATGATTTTAAATTGAATAAAACTATTTTAAGGAATATTAATAAAATTATTAATTTTTTTTTGTTTTAACATAGTTTTCACATGGAGATTTCTATAACCTGCAGTTTTCAAAATATTAACGGTCTATGGACAACTCAATCAATGATGGACAAAAAAATTATTTTTTTTGTCTAGGTATGTATAAAACTCATCATAGAGTTAACTACCTTAAAATGTATATTTAACTATAGTTAGGTAATAAGTAATAACTATTTTTTTTTTTTTAAATAAAATTAGGATAACTTATTTTTGGCAATTTCAAAAGTTAATGATTTAAAAAACACATTTTATATATATCTTTGATGTATTTTGTAACTTTATCAATGATTTTCCGTACATATACCTATATCTATTATTTCACTTACCTATATGATTATTTTGACCAGTTTTACTGTTGCATTTAAATTACAATCTAGGTAAGTATATTATGTTTTTTTAAGTGTTCTGGTTCAATAACCGATCGATTATGATTAAAAATATTGATATTGATGTTAAAAGCTACTAGCTTACATAAAAAGTGTATCAAATGTTGAAAACATTTCAGGGAAGGGGGGTCCGGACCCCCTTCAGATACGGTCTTATATGGATATATATATATATACATGTTTTGGGGTAGAAGGAATTGAGTGAGTTTTCTAGTAAAAATAGTTTTGATAGTAAATTAATTTTAGTTTGTACTTTAAAGAAGTATTTTTTCAAACTTTCCAGTAGTTTTCTTTATCATAAATAAAAATCAATTTGAACAAAATTTTTTTATAAATTAGAAATATAATATCAGAAACTTAAAATTTAAATAAAATATATACTATGTGTATATTCATTTATTGTATTATTATGTACCTACAACAGTAGAATATCACTCTATATGGATGTAATATTCATGATTTAACCACCAATTTTCCTGCATTCCTCTTTATCTCTTTCCTACTAATATTACTGTCTACGCTTCTTAATTTATTATAAACATAATATTAATTAGTACTAAGTAGGTGGTTCATATTTGAATGTACTCTTATGGAATAAAAATTTTATTTTAATCTTTCAAGTAGGTAGCTAGGTACTTACGGTTTCCTTTGGAGTTTTTATGCCCCTCGGTGGTTTACTTGGTGGGTTCGCCATATTCAATAGTTGGTATAAAAATTTATATTTGAATTAGGAACAATTATATTTATTTTCAACTACTAAAATGTGATTTATATGTAGGTAAGTATTAAATTGAGTAGGTATATAATTAAGTTTGAATAATAGTAATTAATTCAAAATATTACATGATTGTAAACACAATTTTATAGGTAGTCTATAATTCCATAACAAACAATAATAATATTACAAAAGTATAAAATACAAAATTAGGTAAAAACACTAAAAACCAACAAAAGCATTTGATCATAAACACTTCATTTGAAATTTGAACATAAATATAAAACACCTTTGGAGATAATCAATTTTTTTTATCACCCCCTCTTAAGCCCTATGATTACTTCTTATTTATCATCTTGAAAATATTTAAATCAAAAATATACACATATTTCAGTGGATTATAGCATAGACATATACGATTATATAGATAGGATATAGATTGGATGGAAAACTGCATACTTTATTACTCTATTTTAAGTATTTGCAAGTGCAAAGTTACCGATTGACACATAATATTGATAAGAACTAAAATATCTACAAAATGAATTGGGCGACTATTGCTTTCTTTTTTTCGATATTAATCGAGTCAAATTCAAAAGTTGAGTGGGTAGTTAGGTACTCGAAAAATATGGAATCTCGGACAAAACCTTTGATTTCAAAATAGTTTGGTAAAAAGTCCGGATACAAATTTTAATTGTCGGATAAAAATTATCGTAGATATGGAGATTAAAATATAAATTACTATTATTATTTATTGGGTGCGTTCCACTTGGACGCTTACAATCGTTTTGCTTACGATTCCAAGTGGAACTCGGAGTGAGCGCTCGTAAGCGTTTAATTGATAACAATTGGTAAAAAAAAAAAAATTATAATATTTATAATCATTTTGCCGGTCAAAAAACTTTTTTTTAACTATACCAATAATTATTAATATAATAATAATAATAACAATATTGACAGTCCTGTCTGAAAAATATATTTTTTTTAAATATAATTTGTTTAATTTTTAATGACAAAAGGTATTGTACCTATCTTGAAAATAAAGACTGAGAATTATAATCTGTTTAGGGACGGATTGAGATTCAAATTCGTCCCGGGAAAATTCAATTTAGGCGGCTTATATATTAATTTTTTTATTGAATATATATATATCATAGCAGCCTATCGAGAAATCTCCTGGCGTTCTGCTGGCCAAATCCGTGCTGCCTGTCTATATATATATTTTAAAATCATACGTAACTATTATACATAATTATAAAAGGCACAGACAGAAAATTTTGGTTTACATTTGTACCTAATTTGTTATACTGAATAGGTATGTATGTACTACTATATGACAGTATTATTATTTACCATTTGCTAGCATGAACTACGAGTTTTAATTTTTTATATCGACTATGTGTCTATGTCTACTGTTATACACTTACCTATATGACACCATTAATATTTACCATCTGCTGATAACCTTATATGTTAAAAAATGACAGTCAATATAAAACGAAATAAAACTTAAAATATTAACATAACACTTAGGTATTTAAAATCATAGTTATCAATTTTAGAGACACAACTAAGCTATAAAAAAAAAGTGTACCGGGACGCAAGTAAGCTGTGACCGGCTCTTGACCTTTTGGTCGAGACGCAACTTACCTATTAAATAAAATCTGAGACGCAAATAGTATTTAACTATCTTTTGTCAACCATACAAATTAATCTAGTTATCTGGTATTATTTCTAAAAACAGATTTGAATTTGTCATAAAGTTTACTTGAGATCAACTTTCTTGTTTTTTTGAATTCAATTCAATTCAAAATTAAAAATGTTACATAAAAAAAATAAAAAGCCAGAAAGTCGATCTCATTGACAATAATGATAAATTTAAATCACTTTTTAGAAATGTTTTCAGATTACTTGGTTGATCTGTATAATTGACAAAAATATTATCTGTTTACGCACGCAATGAGATATATGAGGGCATACATGTAAACTAAAAATCACAATATATAACACACCTCACTTACATATTTATTAAATTATCTATACTTATAAACAGCTTTAAACCCCTTTAACATTACACTCGGTAACTCGAAATCCTCAATATCTCGAATAAAAAAAAAACTTCCCTTTGAATAACAATAACAATTAAATAATTTTGTTAATCGAAAATTAATTGGAAAATGTTCAATATATTGAATTTTCTTATCTAAATTTAGTACTAAAAATAGTTTAAAAATAAAAAATTTATAAAATATTTGAATTATTATTAGGTAGGTATAAAGAATTTTTTATTTAATATAATATAAATACATAATAAAAAAAATGCATTTTCTTCAATTCAAAAAATTAGATATTGTTTTTATTTTAAATTAATTATTTGTATTCATTGCTTTAGTCATATACAATTTAGCCAAAGACTGAGTAGAAAATTTAGCAATTTCTTCGGCATATGTATCAACTTGTGTAGCCATTAACATGGGCGGTAACCTGGGAGGTACTGGCAATGGTCTAAATATCTTTGTAATGTCTTCTTCAGGTAATGGTGGCTCATCTTTTGCGGCACGGGCTTGGTTTTCTAGGGCCTATTGATATTTATTTAATAAAATACATTATATTTAATATATATATATTTAGTCAAATATTAAAGTTAAAATGATTACTCTTTTCTGTAAGTAACGATGTTTATCTGTAGATTGGCGTACAACTGCTTGTTGATAACGATTAAATTTGATGGCTTCTTGATTTAGGTCATCAACTCTATCCATTAAATGACGTAATTGTCCTTCCAAAACCGTACTATAATAATACAATTGATAATATACCCTTAATAAACAAATTAAGTTAAATTTTATTACTTACGCAGTGCCAATATCTAAATGTTCAGAACCTTCATCAACCTTAATTTTAAAACTTAACTCTGAGAGAAGTATATTAGTCAATGTAGAATTTTTAATAACAACAGGTACTTTAACCAATAAATTGTCATAACCAACTTTTAATGATTTTAATGTATCTGGCAGAAAATCATTATCTTTAAACATAGTCAAAGCCTGTGGTGTAAGACGGTAAGCACTTAAAGACAAAAATCCACGATTCGTTTTGGGAGCATCTAAAACAATGAAAATTTCAATGTATTAGTATAAAATTATAATGTATGCATAACATAAATGTAAATACCCAATATGGCATAGTAATTATATATCAAAATGTGAGTTTTTTATTATGTTTAAACAAGAATATTATCGACAAACTATTATATTAAGAGGACGTTATATCTGCATTTGATGTTGTCATCTATGTAATAAACAGGGAATATAGCAAAATCATGTAATGTGAAATTTTAAACGTGAAGTTTTGGTTAAATTTAGAGTTTAAACAACTAATATCAAATTTAATGATTATCTGTGTTTCTATATTTTTTTCTTCAAAATTTAAATTTAAAGTTAAAATAACATTCATTTTTTTAAAATATAATATAATAATATATTTTTCTCTAGAATTTTGTAAAAATCTAATTCACAAATACAGATAATGTTCTCATTTTAAATTTGTTAAATTATTATTTTTCATTTTGGTAGGGGTATGATGGCTGATACTACTGTTTGGTTTTTAAGTTACGGAGAAAATATAACTATATGGCGGCTATAGAAATGTTGACAATTTTATTGTAGTATTTTACTTATTCTATAGTCAATTTTATAGACTGCACATATAATTCCCTATGACGCCCAAATCGTCAATGTTTCAATAAAAAACTTGCATTAGCATTTTTCATTTATACGAAACAAAAAAACAAATTATAGCTATGTAACAACATTATTTAGCAACTCATGGAACTGATTTTTAATTTATACATTTGTACACATTTGATGAGCTGTTATAATATTGATTTTTTTTTTAATAGCTCATAAAATGTATAAAAATGCATCACGATTACACAAAAATTAAAAATAGTACTGATACAGGTCTATTTGATTTTCTTTAAATTTAATACAATTGCCAAACAAAATTACTTAAAAATTGGGTGTCGCTTAGAATGTTAAGAATTAAAAAATATTTTAAAAGTAATTAGGACATTTGTTCAAAAAAAGTTCACGAAAAATAAACAAAAATGGTTTTTAAATGGTTTTAGAGTTTTAACACCTATTAAAAATATTTAAAAACAATATTTTGGATACAATTTCATACATTTTTTTTACCATTTTCTGATATAAAAGTAGAATATTCTATATTATATATATTATTATATATTCTATTCTATATACTTTTATATTTCTTTTATTCTATAGTCTTATAACCCTATTAATATTACAAAATTAATTAATAGTTTACAAAAATCCTATGAGATCATCTCCAAATTGTTTTTTATAAATTGTAATATAGGTGTTTAAACTCTAAAACCACTTTAAGAGATAATTTCATTTGTTTTTCAGAGACATGTTTTTACTACTGAAAATTATTGGTATGGCATCCTTTTAATACATTTTACCGTAATACTAAAACAAGCTTAGTATATGAGTTAAAGTAGATTTTTTTTGTTTTATGAAAAAAATAAATAATATTTTTACTATGACCAATTATATTATATTATAATTATACTTTATAAGTTATATAATTTCGGGTGTAATATACACATGTATACATAATTTGAATTATACAAAATGTAATTTCTTATTATTATACAGCTACTTAATATAATTTTTTTTTATAACCATCTTATGAGCTTAACAAAATATTATGAATTAATATAGACATAATATAAATTTATATTTAATTGTTGGTTAATGACTATAGTACTTGCATAATAGTATAAATTAATAATAAATAATAATAATGATCAAAACATACACATATGTTAAATTTAAAATATTGCATAATTTTTTCATAAATTGAAAACAACTATATTATACAAGTAGTTTTACTTTATTCAGTTTAAAATTAAATTGGACGGCAGACAAAAACTGGTAATAGTTTTCGCATGCACCTAAATCGATAACCGCAGTTTCACTTCAGTAGCTAGGCCAGCATCATCGTATAAAGACAGATGCCAACTGTCAACGACATCAACAGTCAATGATTAAGTGCATAGCATTGACTGGAATCCTGTATCACTCTGTTGCGCAGACTTCATATGCAAAACTGTTTAACTTTAAACTGAAATAGATTAGATAACTCTTTTTGGGATATTTTTCATGTACGGAGTTCGGTCTCCTAATTCTAGTTTCATGTTTTTTGTACATGGTATTAGGTGTGTTTTCGCAATTAACTAAATGTAATTTGGTTACTGGATTTTATAAACAATTGGTTTTGGTTATAATAATTAATAACCGATCAAATGGAATAGTTAATATATTTGGTTATAGATAAGACAAAATAACATATCTTGGTTAATCGTGAAAACACGCCTCTAATGGCAATATATATGTGATAACACAATCATTCTATTGACATAGAATAAATACTAAATCATAAATTTATTTGTATTTTATTCAAATTTTAATATATTGTTTTGGGGTTATACATTTTAAAATGTAGAAAAATTTTGAATTTCAACTTTACAAGAAGCATAGATGAATATATCACAACTTCAAAGTGTTAAAAAATCCAAAACAGTTTTCTCTTAAAATTTAAAAATTGAGTAGAGCATTTCAAAGAGTGAGCAAAAATTACAAAAAATTATAATAGACCTTCTGCTTTAATCGAACTCCTACATATTCATTACATGGTTAAATAAACATAAATTATTATAACCTGTGCGGTTCATCTTGAACATTGGCAACTGTTTGACAACATGCTTATAGTATATATTCAAGCTTTATCACCCGTATTTTGCTATTGTTGTATATTTTTCTGGGTAGTCACACAACTTTCAATTTGTATTCTTATATGCACACGTTTCTAGATCGCTAACATGTGACACAAACTAATGGGGTTAAGAAGAACCATACGGGTTATACTTACTTTAAAAATTAAAAATATTTTAAGACTAATAGTTAATAACTACTATTTGCTTTATTTTTGTCTCCTAATTAAATTACCAATGTGGTGGACCCACCCATTCAATAGAATATTTTTATTCTAATAGATATAGAAATAGTACTCACCGAAAATTAATACAACAGATTCTTCAATGCTAGTCTGGTAATGAAATTGTGATTCCAACAATGGCAAGCTCAAAAAGTTTCCAACATCAGAACTTTGATACCATCCAACATGATAATGATCAACATTAACTTGACGAAGACTTTTCATCATATCTAGTTGATATTTTTCTACAAAATACATTTTTTTTTATTTATCAAATATTAAAATATAAGTAAAGCCTATAACTAACCTTTATACGTTTAATTTAGATTTTTTAGAAATTGTTAATATGGTTAGTTTATTTATTATTATGGTAATAGAATCAAGACCAATTTTAAGTATTTGGTTTTTAGAAAAACAGTTACTTGAACAGCTATAAATTAATTGATGGTAAGACTAATCTATCCGTGTGTTCCTCAATAAACTATATAAATATCTATAGATAGAAATACAAATGTATACTTTTAATTTCTACATTTAATTATGTCATAGCATATTAAGAAATACAGTTTGAATAGGTACACTCATGTATTTTATAACAATATCGTTTCTACATTTTATTTTAGATTCTGAGCAGTGTTCCAAGTTACAACAATGTTTTTTTATTTCATCACAATATTTAGAAATTTTGTTTGTTGGATATTTTGACCGAAAATACTATTATTACCATTTAGCCATACCTATAATAATCATAATTTTTAACTGTGTGTACCATGTTTTGTCATAAAATTAAATTTTTTGTAACCAAATTTTCCTAACTTTTAATTGAATGTGGCATCTAATTGAAAACTGGATGAATTAGGTAGTACGTGTTGGTATTAAGGAATACATGAATAATAATCTGTGTTCATCACATTTTAGTAAAGTATAAACACACAAAAACAAAATATCAAAGTTTTATATAATATCAATAATTATTTTCTAAAAATAACATAGGTAGTTTTAAATGAGTAAACAAATAATAATTTCAATATGGCACCTAAGTAGGTAGTGTAATAAATTAAAATTGGATAATGGATCTAATAAAGAATTTAAATAAGTACCTATTTAGTCTACCTATATAATAGAGATGGTATATTCAATGCTGTGAAAAATAATAAAGCATTAATAACTTACCATCATTGATAGATTCGTCAACGCTCTTTGGAAAGGCAAAACAATTAGTGATTTCAAGACAATCATCAACTACCAAACCCAAAAGAGCTCCTTGGGCGATGATTACTTCACTGGCACATTCTTCGTGACAATGTTTGGCTATTTTCATTAATGCCTATAATTTAAAAATGTTCAGTTTGTACACATTGTAAATCTTACGAAGCAGGTACTCACCAATCCTTCGACTTGAACATATTTGACAGCTGAATAAGATTCTCTAGATTTTGGATCGATTCGTCTGGACGCCATTGTACGTATAATGAATAGTAAAAATGCTGTACAGGTAGTTAAAATTATTTTTTAATCAAATTGTATGAAAAAATTAAAATATTTTCTAGACTGATAATGTACAGCGAGATCGGCAGTCGACGACGCGTGATTTTTAACATGATTTGAAGGTGGGAACGATATAATGTGAATATATGTTTCTAATGGTTCTTAAAGTGTTTGAAATCATTTTTCTAGATAAAATAGATAGCCCGGTATTTTCAAATGTATTTTTGTCACATACCTATTATTATATTATTTGTTTTGATTTGTATTTGTAGGTGCGCATCAAGATTCAAGGCTCAATTATGAGGGGGGGGAGGGAAATATAATTTGCCGCTTCTTTAAAAATGTAAAAAACAAAAATTAGGGTATCAACTTTTTGTTCAAATTATATATAGGTAACAATAATATTTCTTTAAAAACGTAAATAAGCAAGAAAAAAAAAAATTGTCTTTCGCATAAAAATCGTGCTGCCCGTGGGAAATGCACCCTTTGCCTTAATGCGACCTGTATATTTGTGAAATATTCCGTTATACCTATCTAACTGATTATGGTTTTCATTTTAAACTAGTCATATTCTATTGTTTTCCTGTGCATACCTATAGCCAGTGGCGTAATTAGAAATTCGTTGCCCAGATATAGTAGGTATACACACGCAAAAAAAAAGCATACTTACATTTTTTCTACCCCAATTTATAATTTGTTGAAATACTCCTTCAAAACGTGTAAAAATAAGAGAAAAAAACAGATCTTCATTTTATTATATTTTTTTTGTCAAACTCAAAAAAAAAAACATCGTTTATCAAATTATTTAAAAAACCAGTAGGTACCTATCTAGTAATATTATCTTCTTTGAAGTGCTAAATAAAATAATCATTCGAACAAAAAAACCCTTTAAAATTTGATGCCCGGGGCAATTGCCAGAACACTAAATACCTACGTCACTGCCTATATATAATCTAAACCGGTGCAATCGAATTGGCTCCCCAGTACAGGTAGTCAATATTTTACCCTTAATAAGTACCTTTGAATTGGCTCCCAAGAATTTACTGTTGAATTGGCTCCTTACCGTTTTTTTTTCAAAAATGTATTGGTTTTCGCCGTTTTGCTTATAACTCACAAATTGCCTTCATCCCTCGTTCTGGGCCTCTGCATAGCAAATACTATATAGGTTTGTGAATACTGTTGAATCTATATAGTATTTGTGCATGGGCTATAGCTATACCTATGGTGACCAGATATAATAATCCAAAATTGTATCCGTTTTAAATTGTATCCTCCTTTATTACAAAAAAAAAAAAAAAAACTCGTCCCCCTTGAGTGGATTGGTCAATGTGTAAATTATTTTACAAGATTTCTCATAGCTCATAGGTCATTTCCATCAACGCAATTTTTTTTTTTTACCAAAATTACTCTATTGTTTATATTTATTTTTCCTAAAAAAAACTGAATATTTGAAATAATTTCATTACAAGGTCAACTTATTAGGGGTGTATCTTTCAAGTGCGTATTTAACGTTGTCCATTGGAGATGGGCCCCCTCACCCATCACTCGTGAAATAAACAATTAACTGTAAAAAAATTATGTTTCTGCATTAAAAAGATAATATAATGTGTACCTATATTATATAGGTACATATAAAACGTCGTTTTCGCACCCTTCTTCCTATATAGATACAGGTCGAATACACCATTGGTGTCTTTAGGATGAATATATTTTGAAACATTGAATACACTGAAAATATAAATTAATTTTTAAAGGTGAATATACGAATAGTACACAGTAATACAGTAGGTAGGTGCATAATAATATTGTACTATAATACCTATTATTATTATTATTTTTATTATTATATCGTCGTTCATACCAAAGTAGCAAATTATTATTATCTTATTATACTAATAGGCATTAGGTCGAACCATAAAATATAAATAATTAAATAATGCTAAATAATAAAATATATGTATTAACCGGAGATATTTTTAAAAAAGGAGTACAATTTCATGTACTTAACAATATTGTTAAGGACACTAGGACAATGCAATAAAAAAAGAGTACTGTCCTACGAAAATAAGTACGTCTGGTCACCATATAGCTATACCATATATAGATATAGTCATATACCATGGCATACTTATGGTATATATATATATATATATCTAAATGAGCTATACCAGAAATGGCGGTATTTTCGGTATAGGCACTGATATTTCCAAATACCGATATATAATATATATATATATATATATATTTATTTATTATTGTTAAATATAAACATACAAACATTTCTTATAAAATATGGAAATAATTTGTCTCCAAAAGCAAGCTTGAGTAGGAGACAAGAGTTCAAATTTAAGTAAATATTTAAAGGAAAATTAAAACAATAAAAATAGCAATATCATGATTGGTACATTGTAATAACATAAAAATTAAGAATCATTTAAAACTATAATATA
>JAIPRL010004938.1:0-35062 GCA_025469235.1 Pemphigus obesinymphae
TTCTACGAATTTAAAAACTGATATAATAAATACAATATTCTATTTAATTCACATATTAAAACATTTCAGTTTTCCATGTTCCAAGAAAAACTGTCGTTCAGTATTATTACGTACCTACATATTTAATTATTATTAATTATTATTATCATCACGATAAGTACCTAAATCATTTATTATTAAAGCGTAATCAAATATGCGGATTGCAGAGGGAAAAATAAAACTTGATTTCACACCACACGTTACATATTATTGTACAGTACATAGCTACACATTTGTATTTGATTTTCTTTTATTATTAGTACCTAGTATGTATGTTTAATTATATAATATTTATAGCTACCTATATTAATATATTTATATTTATTAACTTATAAACTAACTATAAACTATAAATAGTTAGTTAAGATATATATAATAATAAATAAATAATTAGTTAAAACTAACTATTTATTATAGTAAACGGTTCGACGGCGAGCTCGGTTACCGACGGCGAAAAACGATAAAACCGTGTATGATAGTTGAAACATTTAAATATAGCTATTATCGGGTAATGTAAAAACCGTTGGCAATAATACCGTTCGGATCGACTGCGAAAAAACCGTATATACCTCATAGAAAATATTAGTTTCGATGAACGATTTTTTATAAATAGTTATTAAGTCGTAAAAACCCATGCCATTTTCACAGTGTTCGTTTTAAAAATTTATAGAAACCCAATATTGATGTTATTACTTATTACATTATATTTGGGTTTACCTACAGCGATAAGCGATTACAAACATACACAATACGGGTAGGTACGCGTACGGAGTATGTAGGTACCTATTTATATTTTACACCGCATCTGCGTTGATTTCTACTTCGGCCTTTAGTAGTGTATCAGGTTTATAATAAGAGCACAATAGTGATTAGTGGTACAAAACCACAGCTACAAATGGGTCGACCTCTGTCTTCTATCAATTCATACTTCAATTATTGTCGTGTATCCAGAGAATCTACGTGCAAAGAATGCTCAAAAGTATTGAAAGTAAGTAATTTTCCCAATTGATTTAGTGATTGGAAGTATGTTTATAATGTTAATACATTTTTATATTTGGATCAGGGGGCTATATTTTGTACGAGTACAAAAGATTTTCGTATGAGGAAAAATATAAATATCGACGTTCATGAACGCACGGTTCACATTCATGTTTAAAAAAAAATGTATAGGTAATTTGTTTTCTAATAATTTTATTAAGATGAACGCGATCATATTTTTAAAGAACGTGAAAGTAATTAGTGAACATTTTAACGTGAACGAATTCAATTTTTGAAAATTCAATGTTCCGAACGCACAACGTAAATGTACCTATGCAAGATAGGTAGGTACCTACCTAATATGTTTTTCCCATACGAAAACCATCAGTAGGTACCTACATAATAATATACAAAATAGCTTGTATAAAAATCTGAAAAATTGCATTTGGAATAATTTGTTGGGTACCTACCTATCTACTATTTTCTATTTTTTTTTTTGTATTAGGAACAAACCTATTTTTTTTATCAATAAATTACAATTATATATAGGTAGTAAATGGACTTCCAGTCATATTCACCATATAATATTATTATTTAAGTTCAAACTTAAATCATCTGAAATATTATTTTTATATATGTGTTAGGGTAATCATGCAACAAATTTAAAAAAACATATTGTGAAGAACCATGAAGAATTGTATGATAAATTTATGCAAAATGAAGGAAAAAAGGAGAAGCCAAAATATTCAAGTTCTCAACCAACTATAAATTCAATGTTTAAAATGAACCATCAAATTAAAATAAATATTACTCAAAAACAATTAATAGATGCTTGCGTTGAACTAGTTACAGTAAATGGCCGTCCGTATAGTATTTTAAATGATAGTGGATTTCAAAAAGTAATTAATCCAATGTTATGTGGATTTCAGAAGAAAGTAACCCTAAATTTAACTTCTATAAGGTATAAGAATTATTTTTAATAAATAATTTAAATTTAATAAGTAACTTAATATTTATGATATATTATATTGGAAATGGACACTTACACGTATTGTTTTATTTTCATACCACAGACACTTTGTATGGTTAAAATAATATTGTGATCATGTATCACGGACACTTTGTACGGTCAAAATTTATCCATAATAATAAGACTTCGATATAGGTACATATTTTATAATGTATTACATGATTCCACCTTGTAACTGCATGCCTCACCTATTCATGATTATTTTTTTAAATTTTAAATAGTTTACAAATTATGTATATCGAAGACTTATTATATATATATTTTTTCAATGTATTTTATGTTATTAATTATTATTATAGTCCAAACTCTTCCATAGTAAATTTTGTCACTACCTATCTATAATAGTACAAACTGTCCGCCATACATTTTTAGTCTCTGCCTGAAATAGTACAAACTGTCCACGGTTTTCAGTTTTTCCACATGAACGTAGTTCGTCAACGATATTATATACAAATATACAATTCATAATGATAATTATATTAGGTATAATATTTTATAATATACTTTAAAAGTTAAAATTCTTTATAAACAAGAGTTATACCTAACTACCTATTATCTTTATAGTTTTATAGAATCCCTTCATTATTATTACTACTATTAAATCAATTTGTTTTTAATTAAATAATATGAAAAATAACTAATTCTACCTACTAAAAAATTACTTTGGGATAAATTTCCATTTACTTAGTAGTAGCAATACATTTTACTAGTTCGGTACATAATATATTAATAATATAAAAAATAGTTATAAATATTTTTTTAATTGACTACCTATATTCCTATGTTTTATTTTATTATAAACACCCATCATGATTTAATATTAATATTTTGCTGTCTTATTTTAAATCTACTAGAAAATATGTATATGAAGAATCAATGATGTTTAAAAAACTAATTTCAAGTGAAATACACAATAAGTTACTATCATTAAAAGTTGATGCAGTAACTAGAATGAACCGAAGTTTTTTAGGAATAAACCTTCAATATATAGTTGATGATTTTATGAAATTAAGAAAAATTGGTCTCGTTGAACTAACAGAGTCTCATACAGGTTACTACTATTTGTATAAAAAAAAACATTGTATTATAAAATATTTTAAATATTAATGAATACTTTTTCAGGAGAATATTTGAAGGATATTATTATTAGAACTTTAAATAAATATAAAGTTAGACCAGGTCAGATATATACTATAACCTCTAATAATGGTGCTAACATAATAAAAGCTGTAAAGTTAATTGAAGTGCTAACATTGCCCGAGCCAGATATAGATGAAGAACAAAACAAATTAGACCTGGACAAACCTTTTGATGAACATTTAAGTGATTTTAATACTGGCAATGATTCTAGTACTGACAGTGAAATAGATGACGGGTAATTATTATAATTGATTTAAATTTTAAACTTGAATTTTTTTTAAATAATTTTATTTTTTCCCTCTTAACCGTCCTATCTTTTAACATTTTTGCAGTTATCTGTATTCCAACCAAACCATAGTGAACGAAGAAGAAATCGATGAATTACTTAATGCTGATCAGGATGTGGACAATGAAAATATTGAAAAAGAAAATAATGAATCGATTATTAAAAATAATAATAATATAATAAAATCGAGTGTTTATGAATTTTCCTTGAGAAAATGGGTCCCATTGAACATATTATTATATATCATTATATGAGTACATAATATGTATGAGACCAACATTTTAATATGAAATTATTAACCATTTAATTAAAATAACTAGTTAAATTAAATTGAAAAGTAGGTATAAATATATTTTAATGCAAATTACATCAACCAATTTTGTGTTAATATATTAATAATTAAATCAATTTTTCATACCTATTTAATTTTTATTCAATTAGCTAAATTGTGATATTATTTTTTTTAAGCTTAAGAATTTTTAGTAGGTATCCAATGGATATAATGAAATACCAAAACTTTTAAAACAATTCCACATTTATTGTCTCTGTCTGATACATAAGAAACGTAGTAAAATCAAGTATTATATATAAAATATTTTTGATTATTGATTGATTTTTAGATATAATGACCAATTATAAAAAATAATATAATTTTTGTTTTGTTGGAATAATTTTTTGATACATTATTTTTTAAGAAAAATATTTAAAATTGTATATTCAAATTTGTATATCTACACCTATAATAAACATTAAAATTAATTTATTGAAAAAATAAAGATCATATTATTTTCATTATCTTTTATAATAATAATATATCATAATATATATATATATATATATAATAATTATAATAATAGGTCATCATATCTAAAATTCAACCAATCCCCTAAAATATTTTAAATACAAAACCTAATGTTCTGTATGTGCCAGATGGGGATCACAAATGTAGGTATATCATCATCATAAGGATAACCCTTTCATGTAGGTACTTTTAATTTTTTGTATAAGTAATCTGTATGTCAATTTTAAAATTTTTTTCCAGTTTTAGTTTGTAAAATGTAAATACAAGTTTTCCTATATAAGTTACAACAATAATATAATTTATAATTCTTCTAATCTTTGTGGGGTATACTATTCAAATTTTATTTTTTCTTAATATTATGATCAAAATGTTAAAAAGTATTACTATTAATGTAATTAAATATCATATTTGAAATTAATAAGAACCGGAACCAGAACCGATAAGAACCGGAACCGATATGTATATTTTTTTTTAACCGGTACCGAAACAGTACCACTATATTTATTCTCCAAGAACCGGAACCGGAACTAGTACCGAAAAAAGCAAAAGGTTCCAGTCCCTGCTTCCAATAATACATATTGTATAATTATTAACATTTTAGTATTTTAGTATTTTTTAGATTTTGGTACCAATAGAAAAATGAGAAATATGAGAACTATGATCATACATCAGTTTTATAAATTTCATTTGAAATTTTAGTTTAAACACAATTTTGAAAATAAAATATTTTTTATACTATTCAAAAGTTCATAGAACATAGTAGAATAATTAATTACAAAATGCTTGTAATAATAAACACAATAATAAATTGGAACTAACACAGAAATATTTTGTAAACTACTTAGGTATAAAATATATTAAAATATTCTTTAATAATTGTTGGATTTCATTTTTTTTTTGTATTCATAAAAATTACCTATACAAACCACCCTAAAAACATTCTCTTAAGTCATTGTGATAAGATAAATAGTATTTATTTTTTTTTTGAGAACGATAAATATTTATATTATATTTTATACATTACCAAAAAATAATTTTAGAACTATTACATAAAAAATACCTATATTGAAAACATAGGATCATGATGTTATTACAAAATAATTGATTGAATAGGTTCTATAAATTATGTTGAATATTATGTTTAAGTAAATATTATATGGTACAATTACACAAAAAAAAAAAACAACGATGAAATATCAGATTTATAAAAATATAAAAAAAAAAATTATTAATAATATAAATGATGCAAACATAAAATTTCAACAAACCGGTAATAAAAACAATAGAATTTCAATATAATATTAAAGTTGTGTTTTTGATAATATTTTAAAATTTATCACAATATTATTTACTTACAATGTAAGTCATGTAAGTTTTAAAATTTTTATTTTTTGTAACGTATACATTTGTACTAATATAATAAACATCATTTAAACATAGAAAAAAAATTATAATGGCACAGAGAGGTTCTCGAAAGCATGATAATGTCACATTATGGTGCATAATATACTACATAATGGTGCAGAATTCCATAGTATAGATGAAGCATTTAATGCAGCAACCTTCTTCGTCACCCTTGTCGTCCAACAGACCGTCTACAGTCCTTTCAGCAACTACTTGTATTCCGTCGTTTACGTCGCCCATGCCTGGTTCATTCACGATCGGAGCATTTCCATCAGTATTTGGGCGTGATTCCTGGTTGCCGTCCTGCTGATCGGGCTAAAATGAAACACAATGAACTTGAATTAGTGAAGTAAAATAATTAAATAAAGTAATTTTGACTCATCGAGTTTAAAGTTAAAATGTAAACCATATTGGAATGTTGGAAGTGGTTTTATTGAATAATTGTTTATAGGAAATATTCTGTGGGTGGGGGGGGAGGGTTACATTATATATATTTTTGTGAATAACAAATGGTCATTACTCATTAGTGTGTGGATTATTATCATGATTCTCATGTATCAATTATCATATTTGTCGAATGACCTTCAACTTAGGAATTCTGTACTATACTCGTATAGAATTCAGCCTGTCCAAACGTATATATGACTGATTTATTATTGTGAAGTGTTTAATAGTATATAGAAAATTTTCAGATATGTCCTTTTTAACAGTGTCAATACCTACGCCGGATTTTGTAACGTGTGTGGTTTTTTTAAATTTTATAAGATATATTAATATCACAAAGCCGATATAATCAAATACCCACTTACTGTCTGAAGTGATTGTAACAGTAATGAATAATTTTAAGATATACCTACTGAGGGGTGCTATTTATTAGACGCAGTAATTTAATTTACAAGAAAAGACAATAAATAAAAATATTTTAAAAATTTATTCTGCTTACAGATATTTGATAAATCAATTGTTTATCAGCTATTGCGTCGTTAACTGGGCGTATTTTTCATCAGTAAACACTTTACTAAAGTATTTTATTCTTGGTAAAATGTCCGATAACTTACACAATACTCATAACATTACAAAATTGATCACAAAACTAACTACAAAATCGCGTTTTCTTGGCGTGATATAAATATTTTTTATCTACAAATACTTGATTTTTCTAAAAAAAAAGGATCTCAGGGCTAAGAAGACACAAAATACAAATATCAATTAATTATATTAAAAAATAACATTTTGATAAGATATAATAGCTGAATATAGTTATATTTTGACAATATAACAAAGAAAAGTTTAATTAATTAATATAATTCTAGGCCAATGGGGTAATGAAATCTAAAAATTACAGAAATATATATATGCACAGTTTAAACCGATTTTTCTCAATACGCATTAGTAAATTATGAGAATACCCCGCCTGGAGTTAAAGAACAGATAAACGTAGGTTTAATCGATTTAATATACACCGGTTTCACTTTATCCGGTTTAGCTAATTCACATTTAAAATCCGGTTTCAGAAGTTGTAGAATTCGTGCGTGTAAACATGGTACTATCTGCCGGGTCTGTACCTTCAGATGTGTGTAAGAAGATGGTTTAAGCCAGGAATGGACAAACTTTTTTGACAGAGAGTCAAAAAGTAAAAAATAAAAAGGTAATATAAATATATTTGAGTGGGCCAATTATATTTAAAATACTGATAAGAGATAACCGATAAGGAGATAATATAATCGGAGAATAGGCTTATAAGATAACATTACCATTGATAACGGTGAACATGATAATGAATTTTGTTTTTAAACACAAAATCATGGTTCACGCGGTACGTTGTTTGTCCGTCCGTGGGTTAAGCGATATAATTTTAGAGAAGTCGACGATAGAAACCGTATAAATTTTACTATTTTAAAACACGTATAACAAGAATTCACCTGTGCCGCTTTTTCTTCCTTTGCTTTAACGGTCCCGGCCATTGTTGCAGGATGGCCACCCAACAACGGTGCCTTTAATACGGCTGACGGATCGTTGTCCCCGCCATCTCCACCGTTCTGGAAACTGTCGAACGTGGCGAGTTCGACCGCTTCGATGATTTTCTTGCCATCCGTTTCGGCGCATTCCAAACAATTCTTGTACACATAAACGTGTACTTCGGTGTTATTGGACCGGGGCTTAGGCGGTTGGCCGTTCCCGCCGCCATTGCCAACTGTTTCCAACTGTAGCTGACCATTGCCGCCACCGATCACCGGGCGAGATTCGTCCGTAGACATGGACAACGTGCTTTCCACGGTTAGGTTAGAGGACGACGACGAAGACGAAGTGTCCGTGTCCGGGGCAACGCCCGCCGCTTGCAATATGTTTTTGCGATAGTACTTGGACATAATGATTGTTTTAAATTAAGTATCGAGAAAAAAAAACGATGAGAAAAAATACAAAAAACTATATGTGCAAAGTGCACCGTAAACCGGACTCGGCACAGGAACGCGTTCGACTAACGCGCAGCCAGACGTGTTTAACGGTCACTGGTACCGGATCGGCGGGGTGACGACTACCAATGACCAATCGTTTCGAAGGTTAGATGAACGCGAGCGCGCGCGCGCCATTCAACAGACAAAGGCACGGACCCCTGTGTTGTACAGGTGTGCGGGTCCGGACGGGGTACGTACACCGTACATAGATACAGGTTAAGTTAACATCGGCGCACAAGACGGTACACGCCACAGCCGGTTATATTGTGCACGAAATCGAGAGGTGATAGACTTGGTATATATACACGACAACCAACGTGTAAACGGTGTTTATTATATACCTACATATAATAATATAACGAGATCGTTTGGCGTGCACATGTGAGTGCGGGAGAAAACGACCCCGGGCACACCGGCACTGTCGTCTTCTCGTATACACTATTCATCGCTGTAGGTATAAAATATTTACGAAGACGAAAGATAAGACCTTTTTTTTTTTTTTTTTCTACTCGTATTACTCAAACGCATACCATACTCGTTTGTCGTACACACGAACACTCTAATTGCAGTGAAATTTTCGTCACGCATAAACATTGCCTACCTATAGGTACGGTATATCAAGTGTTTGAATTTGGAAAAAAAATGAGGACGGACTCTGGGCTTAGTTGAAAAATCAGCGTTCCGGAACATATTAAAAAATTATTTTATATATTAATATAAAAAAATTATTTTAAATTCGGAATTATTTATTCGAATAAACTGGTAAAAATTATTCAGAATGGGTATTCGAATATTTAAATATAAAAATATTTGGAACATTTATTCGATTACTCTGAAAGGTATTCCAGTTATTTTTAATATATATTTTTTAACATTATGCATTATAACGTCTCTATATTTTTATACTTCGAGAAAATTCCATATCAAAGTCCAACAACTACAATGATATTACTGAAATATTAATATTATACGAAAATATATATTAATATATTATATATAATTATTCGTATATATTAATATATGCGAAAATGTCAACAATTATATGATGCAAAGTTCACGTGGGTTCTGCGGGCTGCGATTATTATAATGAAAATTGTGTATATCAATCGATATTAATAATTCCAAAAAGCATAAATGTCCAAACACATAAAACTTCTAGATTATCATTTTCTGTGGCGATACAGTACTCTGCCACTATGATTACGTCGTACAATTTATTTTTACAATAATTCTTGATCTTTTCTTAGTTTTCTATATAATTCCAAAAGTTTAATGTGCAGAATATACTATTCTTACATAAAATGAGTTATTCATAAAAATTAATTGGATATTGCCAGCAAGTCACAATAATTTACATAATATTATAAAAACCTAAAACATATTACGTTTTACGGAAATCAATCATTTTTATTCATGGCGAAAATATTTTTAGGCAAATAAAAATATACTAGTAAAAGTATTCAGAATACGTATACCAATATATATTTTTTGAAGTATTCAAAATAATATTCGAACACAAAAGAAGTATTTAAGTATTTTTATTTGAATACTTTACAAGTCCGCCGCGAAGGACTTTGTCTCCCAAACCACCTATCCAAAGTTTCTCAAACGAGAGACATTTTTAAAAACATTTTTAGGTTTTTATACAACACGAATAAAATATAAAATATATATAACATATTTTTTTTACATCAATGTTGGGTTACGTATTTTTGAGAAAGCGTAGTTAAAAGGAGGTGATGCCCGTATTTGCAGTCTATGTCAAACCAACTGATAATATACGACATTTACGTTTAGCATTTGTATCACAACTTCTTCATTTTTAATATCACAGTAAAGTAACTTATTCCAAAATGTTTAAATGAGATTATTATCTAAGCCGTAGTGTCGTTCTTATTTCCAAAATTTTAATTAGATTTTAATTAAAATAGAAATATATCTAATTAAATTAATGAGATTTTAAAATAGTTATACCTCTTTACAAAATGAAAATGTGAACGTGAACGAATAAAATGTTTAGCTAATGTTCCAAACACTGTTCCTTCCAACATTTCATATTAACAGTTCTCGAATTTTGTGCAGGGTCGTGCAGCCGTGGATTTCCGACGACATCCAGTGCGTATAACCGAAATAGCAGAGTATCTCGTGTTCTTCAATATGATAATTAAATTTTTTTTATCATTTCGAAAAAAGAATCGCAAAGAATGTAGAAAAATAAACATATTTTAATTATTTCTATATGCGTTTAATACATATAATGATTATAATGGCGGTTCAGGGATTAGATCCCAGAAACAACCAAACTACGTACAGCTTACGAACTATGATAATAATGATTGTATTAAAAATATTATAGCATTTAGTATAGATATATAAAGCCACCACACAGGATGCTGATATTCAACTGAATATAAATATCCAACGAACATTTAGGCAGAAAGTCGATAAACTGAAAGCAATTTAACCGATTAAAACCTACAATATTTTTTGTTACCGATAGCTTTGACGACACTATTAATTCAATAACAATATACATATTTGCAAATAACAAGTATACATAAGAAGAAGTATAATAAATAAAATATTATAATACAAAATGCATTATTAATTATATAATAATTAATACATTTAATTGTTTAAAAATTCAAATCTGGTATCAATATTTTTCTTAGACAACCAATCGATATGATGGACAACAAAAATAGGTACCTATTTATCTGTATACTACATGCTGCAAATGGCCGTCTCAATATTATGACGTAACTTTACACGATTACAGATTACTACATTGAACTTGGAAAAATGTGTTATCATAAAATACACATTGAAACTGTACTTAGAATTACAATATATATATATATATCACGTGATACCACAAACCATTGCAAATTGTTTTTAAAAGCCGGCTTTTTAAGTGTAAGGATAGAAATGACGGGCGATGAAGAAATTATACAAACAGTTACAATGAATAACTGAAACGATGGGAGGCAAGGTGTTAATATTCTTTTATTTATTTAATTTTTGGATAATTCGAATTTTTTTTGTCAGTCTCTTCAACTTCGAGTTAACCAAGTCCGACTGTACCTATTTCCTATTGTAACCCCTACCACACAAATATTAATTATAAATTTGAAGTCGCAAATATAATCGTTTTTCATTTATAGTTTTTTTTTTATTATAATTATTTCATTTTCATTTATAGATTTTCAATATATTCGTAATATCAATAACCTACAACTATTTAATTATTTGATAAATACTAAATATTATAAACATGGTCGAACTGAACCGCTAGGTCACGAACATAGTTTATTATATAATTTATTATATACTCTGACATTCATACATATATATATTATATATATATATATATATATATGTATGAATATACATAATATACTTATATTTATATAAAGTGATAAATATACATAAATTTTGTTTTCCGGGTCCGGTCAATTTACAAAACAGACTATTAATTTCGTTTTCAGCTAGGTACCATGGACAAAAATTCTAATCGATCGATCTATAACCTATAGAAGTTTGTTTAGTCCTATACATCCTCCTATAAGTAGCAAGTGCAGAAATAACATAATGTGAATTGTTGATAAAAAAAAATTCCATTTTGTTATTTTTGCAACAAAAAAATACATAGATATCATACTCTGTATACAGTTGATTATTATTATTTTGAGATAAGTAATAGATTTTATAGGTTGATTATCCGAATTCATTGAACATGATTGACTGAACCATATATAATGTAAATTATCGTGTATGTAATATTAATTTATAATTTTTCAAAATTGTTGTACTTACTTAATGAAATATTTTTAGTTTAATTATGCTATATTATTATTTTTATTTATATTTCTAAAACATATATAATATATTAAGTTATACCTATTAACTTATACTGTATCAGATTGTTTTTTTTTTTTGTAGGTATGTGTACCATTATCGATGTACTACCGGCGATAGTCTCAAAGCTAACACTGATTATACCTAAATACCCAAGTACTCAACAGGCAACAATGTAATGTTAATACTCAAATTATTTTAATGTATAAGTTTATTTATTGGTTGAATGTTTTAAATGTTTGACCAACGAATGTTAGTTATCTGTCGGCTCATTTTGTACACACAGCAATAACCAGTTTACACCTATTGTTATAGGCTTAAGCGTACCAAATTTTAAGTCAGCATCGGTATAAATTATTGGTACGTCCGTTTCACGTATATTGTTTGATAAAAATAATAATAATAATTTAAAACTACCATTATTTGTACGTTTTTGTGTACCTATTACAGTACAATATTTAATTCATTAATTAGATAATTACTAATCATTTTTGTTCTCGAACAAATTTTATATTATAGATGTGTGCATCTTCTAAATATTTGAAAATTACAATAGTACGTATATATGTACCAATTCTGATTACTATTCAAGAGTAGGTATTCAATTAGTATTCACTGTTAAAATCGAATTTATAAAAATATATTTCAAACGCTATATTTTTGATAAACATCTGAGTAGTAGTAATATTTTTAAAAAGCATTTATTAAAACTACAATGCAAGTCACTAGGTATTTGTAATGATATAACTGTTATTCGGGGGTAAACATTATATTTTATTTCAAATGAATCAAAAGCAGCATGTGTAGCCCAGGCCACACACATTACTCGAGGGTGACGAAGGAGAATAAAATAAATCGTTTCTCGAAGTACCTGCCGAGGAATGTACAATGCATATAATATACCTTCCTCGTACACAAACTAGTATCCCCTAAACAAAAACGAACAACCGATATCGAAAAATGTGACGAGAGGAGGTTGAGCGGTGGTGGGGTGTTGTGGCAATTTATTTCCAAAATATAATATACCTAACCCCGAGTAAATATTGCGCCCATTCTTATTAGGTTCCCTATACAAAATAAAATAATAAATAAGTATTACACGCACACGCATGCCGAATCCGATTTGAATTTTTATTATAAACGTTACGATATTATACGTTTATTCTAACGTTACGATTATACATAACTTATAGTGCGTTGAATTAAACTCATCGGAAAATCAATGAAATTAGAAAAATACAAAATAATATTCAATCAGTTGTATGCGTATATAAGAGGGTCGATGGTATTAATCGTCTCGTACCCCACGGACAAGGGCGAAACTAGCGATAGGAAGGCATTTTGCCACCTCTAAAGTTAAATAAACAGGATAAATCATTTAGAGTGCGAGTTTTTTTTTTTTGCTTGTTAAAAAAAGGTTAACCTTAGTCGACCAAATCAATGTCACTACCCTTCTAAAAAAAAACACTTATCGCTACGCCTCTACTCACAGAGGGTTTTGGGTGTACAAACACCCCCCTAAGTTTCAGGTTTTGTTTATTATTGTAAATTGGTTATATTATTGATTTATTGTGCGTTATAACTTTTAATAAAAATAATAATAATAATACTTGTGTAATCGTGTATAGAAACTATACTTTTACTACAACTGCTTGTAATAATGATAAAAGTCATATAGATATATAAAGGTCATGTAGAAAACGGTTCGGCGGAGGCGGTGACGCAAAACCGGTCTTTATCAGTAATGTCGCCGTACCAAGTTATCTGGCAATAACCTGTAATTCCATTCAAGGTTGGATTGATAAGATATAAATACTTTACCCGGTCCTCCCAACATATTAATATGATTGATATTATAACCACAGTTAAAAATTGTGCTAGGGGCGCTCTCTACAGGACATAGGAACTCGTTTCTATGATTTTATAATTATGTATAGAGGTATCTATTATATTGTACAATTTTTGTGAAATAAGTTTTTTGAGGTAGCTGCTTAAAAAGGAGCAAATAATATTATAATGTACCTACAAAATATAAATCAATGCATAGCACATAGGTAGTCGTTATTGTTATTTATTATTTATAATCAATATAATAGGTATATATTTTATTAAATTACAATTTTTATATTATTTGGATGGGTATATTAATTCTATATATTTACTCGTATTTATAATTCCGATGGTACATAATTTCGACATTTAATTTTAAACGTGTTTCAAAAATAAAGCTTACATACTTAATCTTTTTTGTGTATTTTATCTGCCCTTGGAATGGTTTTATTCCATACATCAATCATATTCTAAAATTTTAGCCATTTAATAATACTTTATCATAAAAATACAATTATGTTTTATACTCAAAAAATTCATAAATAATAGTTACTATATAAATTTTTTAATTTGTTGATATTTAGAAATATTAAATCGAAAAAAGGTAAAAATAGTAATATTATTGAATTTACTAGAAAGGTATCTAAAACACATACTTATTTAATAACTTGATATTCAAAAAATATATATTTTTTTACAAAGTTAGATTAGCTAAGAAGAATTATGAGTTTTGTCAAAAACTTATTTTCCTTGGTAAATTCATATGGTAAATCTACAGAATAATGTTAATACTTTTAACTGTAGAGTAAAAATAGAATTTATTTAAATTAATGCATGTATATTAATCCTATAGTATAGGTACATATTTAATATTAAACATAAAAATTACAAATACGTGGGCTATATTTTTTTAACCAGTTCAACAATATTTTACTTTTGAACAAATTTCGGAGGTATCTAAACCTTCCTTAGATACGTCATTTTCCTTTAGTTTATAGGTATTTAATAAAATAAAATGAAATTTATATACCTATACTTATGTATTTTGCATAACAAAATTAGTATAAATTATTGGTCGTCTGTCGTGTATTCAACGCGATCTAATAGTAAATTTTTCTGGTGTAATATTTTCAATCAACTAATTAAGCCAATTGTTTACACCTTATTTCAATTATTATTATTAGGGTAGTTTAATCATTTATAATTAAGTTTTCTTTAAAGATCTTTGCAAATACGTCAGTTATAAGGGTTTATGTATGGCACTGTTATCAAGATTTCAAGAGAAATTAATATCCAACAATTGAATAATATTTAAATAAACTTAAAATGTAATTATAATATGATCCTATATCGGTATCGAAATATGGATATTGCTCCCCCCTCTCCCGGTAAACATTATAATATATTTTATTTTACTGAAATAGCTGAATGACGCAAATTTAAATTGACAATTTGATATGCTGCGAAAAACTATATCGAGTTGGTTATAAGTTAAATAATTACGAATTAAAGGTCCTGGCTATATTAAAATATATATTAAGGAGCACAATGTAGGTAATTGAAAAACAAATCAAACAATGGCGATCTGAGCCGGCATCCTTGTGGTTGTCAGACGCACGGTCTCTTAGATTATTACGTCTAGCAACTCATCAAAAAAAGTGTGCCTTTATTGACCTCCGGCGCTGGGGCCAGGTCAAACCACCGCACTCTGAGTGTATAATTATGTAATAAAAAAACGATTAAATTCCGAAGACAATATAGAGTGCAAGCTGGCATACTGATTATTGCTAACATAATATCAGGCCTTAAAGTGGAAAAAAATTCCAGAGGGAAACCCGACTCAGTTGTCTCTGTCTGACACACCCGTGACATAGTAAAATCATATTTTGTATTTCCAATTTATGTTGATTTTAGGATATGACGACCTATTATCATAATTAATAAAGAAAACACAATCTATGATATGTAGGAATTCTATTTTCAATAAATTATATTTCAAGCAAAATATTCATAATTTAATTACTACGTTTTTCTTACACTTTTAAAAACTTAAAATTAATTTTACTTAAGTGGGCAATTTATCGTGCATGATAGAATACGAGGATATCGCATAAATCAACACTGACGTACAAATCAATCTAAAAGCTAGAAAGAAATGTGGGACTTTGGAAAGTTAGATTTAAATTATGGAAAAAGTTTTGAACTTATCGATTTATCTAATGGGGATCGATCGAGACCATTTAAGAATATTGTTTCTTTGATCATATTATTTATCATTAAAAAACCTTATTTTATAAACATTGATCATATTTTAGTATATAATATAAAAGAAAAATACCTTTATTAGTTCTTAGAAGACAGGCTGACAAATTAAAATCCATTTTCAGATTTTAAATCTGACTTTCTAAAGTTCCACAATTTTGTCCAGCTTATATGCCTAATATACTGAAATCGTTATATTATATAACAATAAAAAAGGGAATGATTACGGGGCTATTTTTAGATAAAATGTAACTGAATGTTTTTAATTTGTTATTTTTATTTTTTCTAAAATTTGTTTAAAAAATTGCCTATAAAGAACCATATAATGTTATATAATGTCATAAGATAATATAACTAAATAATGTCTTAATGTTTCAGAATTTAATGAAGTTAATAAAGTTAACAAAATCTTTGTGACCTATGTGATATTTTACGTCAGAAATATAATTTTGTAAAAAATGTATAATTTATAATTAATATTTGCGTTGAATGTTATGGAAAAGCTATAGATACATACAGAGTGTTTTCATAACTTTCATTGGATATACTAACTAAGTAACCAACATTTTTTAAATTTTCCCCGAATATGTAACTGTAACTATATTTATGTAAATTATATTTTCTAATATTTATTTTAAAATTTGCGATATTTGTAGCTATTACAATTTTTGAGGTATTTAAGTTATAAATTAGGTAATTTTCGAGTATTAAGACTTGAAAATTTAATACGGTGTTAAGTGTACGTTTTTTAAGTGATATTTATTAAATCTTGAAAATTGGTAGTCACGATATTTTTATTATCATTTGAATGTTTCCGACAAAATAATAGGTTTTATAAGTTGAAAATTTAATTCATGACTATAATCATGACGAAATATACAGGCATGTTGGCAAGATAACTAAAATACACTATCATAGAGCATTATACTCCAGGTGACGTCACGTTCTCGCCATTTTTTGAATTATCAACAGTTTATAATAATTAATACATTTTATTATTCTTAGCTCATTCGAAAATACGTATTTGTTTGATATGAAAGTATTTTTTACTATGTAAATCGAGTTATTTTTGATTTACATTACATTGACAAGTACTCAATTAACAAAAAATATTCACCTGTACATTATAATTTATAAATACATAGGTACTAAGTTTAGATATTTAGTAAGAATAGTAGAATAAGTAAGAATAATAGTAAGAATAGTTTGAATATAGTAAAAATATTTGAATTCAAATTTACATCATACCATGGGATGACACTATGTAAAGATCCAGTTGTAATTAAGCATATGCTACAATTGATCAAAAATGAAGTACCACAGAATATTATTCCTGATAAAGTTTTGTCTTGTGCTATCTGTACAAGAACTTATATACGGATTCTAGAAATTAATAGAAGTTTAAAGATAAGCACTTATGAACACAGAATGAATAAACAAAAAAAATTTAAAAAATTCATTCAATAGTTATTTAACCATATTATTTTAAATTATTAAAATAAATCGTATGGTCATTGTTTGTTATTTTACTTAAATATGATATTTTACCTTTCTTAAATTAAGAATAAACGTGGATAAATATTAAATACAAATATTGTGAAACTTACATTAAAAATATAGATGTCATAACAGAATATTCTGTGCCGTTAATATGAAATAGTGATAACATAATGTGGGGTATCCAAAAAATAATTGTTTACACTTTGAATTCACTCCACATGACGTGACATCCAATGCGCACTGTTATCTTGCCAACATGCCTGTGTATTTCGTCATGATTATAACTATGTCACCCTTATTGTATTACAGAAATCTAAAAAATATCAGTAGGTTTAGTCAATATTTTTTGTAATAGCCATTTAAAGTATAACAATATTTATACTATATGTATTTATGTAAATTAAATTACAATTTATTTTGAAATTTGGACTATTTTTAATATTTTGTGCATGTCCCGAAGTAACTTTGGTTAAATTTAAGCTAAAGAAATTGCTATTTTTTCCAGCCATATTTTATTTAAAAACAAAAGGTGGGAACAATATATACTACATTTATAACTATCAGATATTACATTGATTACCTATATTATAATATAGTATATTATACTCATTACTCAATATAATTGTTTACACATACTTAGAATATATAATCAAAAGTTATAACTTATACAGGTAAGTAATAATAATACTATATATTATTTACCTATAATAAATAAAGTATGCTAAGTATAAAGCTGGCTAAGTACCTATATAAGATTGATAGTTAGAAGAGTACCCACAGGCCACAGTACCTAAAATTTGATCTAGTACCTAAAATACACTTATCACTTTTGGGTTAACTGTCGATTATAGATATAATGGTTAAGTAATATTCATTCCTCTCGGTTATCATATAATATTAACTATTATATTATATTTATAATATTTCGGAGTACAGATTCTGTTGTTTTCATTGAAATTATTATAAACTATAGCCAATTATAGACATGTAGCCAAAAGAGCAGCCTGATGGGACCGGACCCCTTAAAAAAGTTAATTGCTCTAAATTGGCCCCTTCAGTTTTTTAATCCTTTTACATTACCTATAAAAATATAGAAGTTTTGTGTATTACATAACCAACACTTGCCTGCTTTGAACATGAACATTATAAATACTACAGATATAAAAATCCATAAAAATTACATTTTAAAATTTATCCTCATTTATATTTAAAAAACATACCCTCCCTGGAAGTGATTAGCCAATGTGTAAACTATGTTACAATGTTTTTCATAACCCAAAGGCCATCTCCATCAAGTTTTAATTACCCGATTACTTTAATATTTATATTTAAATCCCATAGAAAGAACTAAATATTTGATATAATTTTGGGTCAACTTATTAGGAGTGTATCATTCATATACGTAGTTGAGGGGAGGAGATGGGGGCATTTGCCTTCTTTTACTTCGAGACCTAATATGTGATACTTAATTAATATAGATCATAAAGTAGGTATTAATGAAGAAAGGATTATTAAAGGTGTATGAGAACGTTATTGAAGATATGTATGAAGGGGGCAAGTACAAGAGTAAGGAGTCTGTGAGGAGATACTGAGAATTTTAGGGTCAGAATGGGAGTGCACCAGAGTTAGGCTTTGAGCCCTTACTTATTCTCCTTATTAATGGATGAAATAACAAAGAATATACAAGTTGAGAACCATTGTACATGCTGTTTACAGATGATAAAGTACTGATAGGAGAGAATCCTGAGGAAGTGAATAGTAGCCTTAATGAGTAGAGGGAAGCTTTTGAAAGTAAGGGACTAAGTATTCGTAGGGGTAAAACAGAATAAATAGAGTATGATTTTGGTGATAAAAAATACAGAAGGAATAGGGAATAACTAATATTTTAGGGTCCGTTGTACAGAAAGATGGGGGTTTCGAAGAGGATATGAAACACAGGGTTGAGTGTGAATGGATGAATTAAGAGAAGCGCCAAGTGTTTTGTATGACAAAAATATTACTGTTATTTATAAATTTATATAAAGGTAAATTTTATAAAGCAGTGGTGAGAATTGCAATGATGTGAGGAACAGAATGTTGGACAGTAGATAGGAATATAGAACAGAAAATGAAAGTAGCAGAGATGAGGATGATAAGGTGGATGAGTGGAGTAACTAGAGAGGATAAAATAAGAAAGAGGTGGTACAGAGTAACTTCGACAGTTGAAAAAATGAGGGAGAATATATTAAGATGGTTCAGACATGTATTAAGGAGGGAAGAGACTGAGACATTAAGATTAGTAAAAGAAATGTATGTTGATGGAAAGAGGGGGATAGAAAGGCTGAAAGAGGTAGGTTGATATGATGGCAAGTAATATGAAAAAGGTTTGGGTAAGTGAAGAGAATGCAGGATAATAAATGGTAATGTAGGACTAGGGTGTCCAAGCTTAAATAGTTGGGAGAGATGGCAAAGGAGAAGAAGAAGAAGACGTAATATGTGGTACTTATATTCATATACCTATAACATAATTATGTTTCTTTTTGTAAGTTTAGTATATTAAATTTTGAATACGTTTAAGAGGTATTACTGTTTTTAATACTAGGGAATTACATAATATATTTAATATAAAATATTCTATTGTAGTAGAAAGTAGTAGTAAGTACGGATTTATAATGTATACCTTTAAAAATATGAATGTATACATAGGTAGGTACATATATATTGCAAAACATTTATATTAATCATTAATGTTTTATAAAGACTATTTGTTTTACAAACAGCTAAAAGAATATTTAGTTGTATGTCTTATTAGTATAAAATAATTTATAAACCACAGGTAATTATATTTATATATAGTTTGTCAAATGTTTAATAAATTAAAGGATTATTGTTATCTCCAAAAAGGAAATTCTATTTTACATAAAACATTAAAAGTATAAATTTAAAATATAAAATGTATAATATATATATATATAAGTATTATGTATACAAATAATTATAGTATTCACTAATGTATAAATTTACCAAACATGATTTGATATTATATGATTATTTTTAAAATTTTATTTAACTGTATGTCATGTAATTGTTTAGTTATGTTACTTTTACATAGAGGATTGTAATTACAACAATTAAATCAAAGTATTCTTACAATATTTTGTTTGTTTTCAAAAATCAAAATAAAAACTAAACTCTAAATAAAATATACTAAATGTATATTTGACAGTTATAGTTATGTACTTATATTTAATCAAGTTATTCTAAATAAATGTTTTATAGAGAAGGTCACACTAAATCACATTTTTTTCTACAATTACTCTATTGATGAATATTAAACATACCAAATAACATCATTAATATAATTAGTTATGTGTATAGTAGGCTCACCGACAATATAGCGTAACAAAAACAGCGAATACAAAAATAGCGACATCAAAACAGCGAATGACAAAAACAGCGAATGACCAAAACGGCGAATAAACATTTCGTGATAGAATCTTTTTACTCTGAGGTCATGTTACGTAAATAGATTATTGGTAATACAAAATAAATATGTGTATGTCTATATCTCATACAATGTGTAAGCGTCAAAAGAATAATAATTATTACTTTATTACTTGTGTGTTGTGTAGATATGTGCGTAAATATCGATAATACAATGACAATGATTAACTGACATAAATCATAAAATCATTATCGTACCGGGTGAGATCTAAATTGATTTTGTATTATTGTGTTTAGCATCACGTGTAACTTCGATAGTGATTTTTCGTTTGTTTAGTTTTTCACGTGTTAAATAAAATGTCTTTTGTAGAAATTGAATATTTTAATTCACAAAAGAATAAACTACTAGTGAAGTATGATGGATATATTTATCGAAAAGATGGAAGTAACGATGAAACAACTTATTGGAGGTGTGCTGAAAACATTAAGTGTCATGGACGAATTAATATAAAAAATAATTCAATAGTCAAAGACTTATCATGTAAACATTGTTACGTTCCAGACCCAGCGAAAATTGAGGCTAAATTATTAGTTCAGAAAATGAAAGAAAAAGCTTTATCAACTCAAAATAATCCAAATCAAATAATTATAGATACCGCTGCATATGCTTCTTCAGATACTATTTATGGTACACTGTCTACTGTTCCCAACTTAAAAAGAACAATTCAAAGGCAAAGGCAGCGAAATAATTGTACTCCACCAAATCCAACAGCATTATTCAATTTGGGAAAAATTCCTGAAAAGTATACTAAAACATCTACTGGTGATCAATTTTTATTATATGATAATTACGACATAAATTTGCCTACAAATGATCAAATTTTAATTTTTTGTTCATCAAAATGTTTGGACATTATGACAGAATGTGAACATTGGTTTGCTGACAAAACGTTTAAAAGTTGTCCCTCAATATTTTCACAAATTTATTTTAAAAAAATACAGTAATACCAACATGTTTTGTTTTATTGTCGAGTAAAACTCAAGCAAATTATAAAAATGCTGAACATTTTTTTAGCCTTCTATAAATCCAAAATCGATTTTAACGGATTTTGAACAAGGCGCAAACAACGCGTTTAAAGAATGCTACTCGAGGTTGCCATTTCCACACGAGTCAATGTATTTGGCAAAAAATATAAACATTTCCGGCAATACAAAAAAAAGTATAAAGTCGATCCCGATTCAATTCAAATCCGATTATTAGCAGCACTTGCTTATGTACCATTATCAGATGTTATAAATGGATTTGAAAAACTTATAAATAGCGATTATTATCAGGAAAATGAAGAAATATTACAACCATTGTTGGACTATTTTGAAAAAACTTGGATTGGGAGAATAGTACGTAACCGACGAAGAGGACCTACATACTCATTAGAACTGTGGAATTGTTATGTAACTACATCATTGGGACTACCCAAAACTAATAACTCAATCGAAGGTAATTATTTTAGATTCTGAGCAGAGCGAGGGATATAGTAGTTTTACAATGATGTTTATTTTATTTTATTTTTTTATTTATTATTTTTTTTTTTATCCTGTGTAAAATGTTCACTTTAATTATAATTTTGGGTTATTACACCTATTTTTAGCTTCTGAGATAATTAATTTATAAAAGGGTTAATTTTCAGTTTTTAATTTAAAAAATTTTATTTTAATACATTTTTTTAATACATTATTATTAGTTCCTTTAAATAATAAAAAAAAATGTTTGCATCAAAAAAAATACAAATACCATTAGTTATTGTTTATTTACAGGTTGGAACAGAGGATTTAATCATTTATTAGGAGCATGCCACTAAACACTGGAAATTGATAGAAGTATTAATAAAAGAGCAAATAAATACCGACATTAAACTAGTTCATCTGTCGTCTGGTCAACAATCAATAAAAAAAAGAAAAATTTATAAGGACACTTCTAATAGAATTTTTGAAATTGTAAATGACTATGAAAATAGAAATATTCTTGATTATTTAAAGAGAATCGCGTTTAATTTATGTCTCCAAATATAACTTATATTTATCTAAATAGGTACATACATTTTTAAATTTTTTTTATTTAACAATAATTGTTTTTTTTTAAATTATAACCGTCATTTTTAATATAATATAATAATTAAAAAAATTGTAATAGTCTGATAAAAATAAAATAAAATCTATATTATACTAGAATGTATTGTTATTTTTTATAATATATATTTTATTTTATAAAAATTGTTTTTTTGCTGTTTTGGTCATTCACTGTTTTTGCCATTTGCTATTTTTGTCATTCTCTGTTTTGACATTGCTATTTTTGTATTCGCTGTTTTTGTTACGCTATTTTGTCGTGATACCGTATAGTAAACCAAAGCTCCACTCAGAATTGGTTTTTAACAAATGTAATGATTTATTATTGCTTTTAAATGCAATACCAAGGGTATCCTATCCGATAAGCAATGTGCTTCCACTCCTATTAACACTAGATGAGCAAAATGTACCTCTTTAGATTATGGTCATATATAATAATAATGTAAATTATATTAGTGTTTTGTCAACTATTTTAATTTTATAAATTTGTATACAAATTAATAATTACTTTTCTTTTTTTGTTATTTGGTTATGCCATATCAGTTCACCATATACATAACTAATCGTGATATATTTTCTATGTTGTTTTCTTTAGTTTAATTTCAGTGTTGTTCCATGTTGACTATCCTCAAACTTACTGCCTTATTAAATAATCACAAATTATTTTAAATGATTAAAAATTGAAATGAATAAAGGTTAATACTATGACAACTTACTACATTTCACTTCAATGGAGACTCAATTTTGATTTTGTAAACTTAGTATTAGCTAATATTCTCATCTTAAATGTATAATATATATCTTGGATGGTTTCTTCTCATCATAGTATTTAGCCTATAATACAAAAAATATATATCTATTTAAGATTTTAATTTTCAAAACCAAAAATTTAAATAAATGAATTTAAAAAATAAACATAATGATAGATACATAAATAAAAGTATTCTAAGTTTTCGAGTAGATTTAGATTCAATAGGTATTTAACTATGCATTTAAATACTAAATAGTAAAATTCAGTTTATTTTATAATTACACGTTGCTTTTTTATTACCTATATAATACTTACACGAAAAGTACCTATACAAATATGCTTTCAGTAGTATATACAGTATCTGCTATTGTAGGTAGTTATATACATTTGTTTTATTTTTATATTTAAAAAAATTTATAGTTACAATCCCAGAAAATATCTAGGTTAATATAATATTCAATTATATGTATTGAAACAATAGACACAATTTAAACACAAATATACTATAGAAAATTAATTAGGTCCATTATATACTAGATCATTAATATAAATAAATATATAGGTATATATTAATACAGTACCCGAAAATATAATTCTTTGAACCCATATCGACATCATTTTTCGTTAATAAATAATTTTTTAGTGTGAATAACCAGATAAATTCACAAACTAAATTTTTACACTATATTATTGAATTAATAAAGAGAGCATAATCTGAGATTTGTAAGATGATTTAATTCTTTTTTAATATTAGATGATTAAATTATAAATATATGGATTAAGATTTTTTTTAAATTCTAAGTGGAGTGAGAAAACTATTGGTTTCACAATGTTAATTTTTTTTTCTGTGTATAACTTTTCGAACAGAATGAGTTCTACGATCCTTACAAGCTTATCCTGTTTTCGATAGAAAATTGAATCTAGTTTGTACTTTAACGAGAGAATTTTTAGATTTTCTTAACAATTTTTTATTTTGTTAAGGAAAAACACAAAAAAATGGGAAAAATATGATTTTATCAAATCGAGATTTTTTTATTACTTTGTCATTTCGAAACTAATGTACCAATATTTTTAAATTTTCCCCAAATATGTATGCTATATTTATGTAAATTGTATTTTCTAATATATTTATTTTCAAATTTATGATATTTTTGGCCATTATAGTTTTTGAGGTATTTAAGTCATAAAATTATACATTTTATTGTTACAATTCTAGAAGAACGTCTAGGTTAATATAATATTTATTCATATGCATTGAAACAACAGTTAATAAATGATTATTTAAAATTTATAACCAGATAAATTCAAAAACTCATTTTTTACACTTTATGATTGTATCAATAAAGAAAGCAAAATCTAAGACATGTTGGATAATTTTATTTTTTTAATTACTAGATGATTAAATTATAAATAATATGGATTAAGATATTTTTCTGTTTTTTTTTTTTTTTTTACAGTAAATGTTAGATTTTGGTCATATATAATAAATAATGTAAATTACACTTGTGTTTTTTCAACTACTTTAGTTTTATAATTTTGTATTAAAATCAATAATTACTTTTCCTTATTTTGTCATTTGAGTCCACTAATAGCACTTGTGTAGCTAATAATAATTGATATATTTTCAATGTTGATTTCTTTAGTTCAATTTCTGTGTTGTTCCAATTTACTCAAACTTACTGCATTATAAAATAATGGCCAATTATTTTTAAACGAACATAGGATACAATGACAATTTACTTACTACATTTCACTACAATGGAGTGAGTGTTGACTTTGTGTAAATTGTGTAAACTTAGAATTAGCTAATATTCTCATCTGCAATGTATAATTTATTGTTTGGATAGTTTTTTCTCGTCATATTAGTTGTAATTAATAAACTTCTACGTATACACAAATTTTGGTTCAGCTCTTTGCGATCTTCACAGATAGGATGGTAGGACACAATATAAAGCAAGGTGAATCATTGCACAGCATGGTTTCTTTTTTCTGATCAATCTCTCCTTGGTTACACTATAAATAATAATTATATGAAATTAATTTATATGTTTACAGTCAGTTTAATTACTGTGGGAAATATTCCCCTCCTTAATACGTAATCATTATAGACAATGAGCTGAATAATTATCTTTAATTAGTTTTTAAATAATATTTAATTTTAAAATTGTATCCTTTTAAATAACTATTAATACCTAGTCAATCATAAATATCTTAGTGCTAAAAAGTTTAATTACAATAAATATTTTTTAACTAAAAATATAAAACTTTGTCTTATTATTCTTTTATTTCTTTACCATCTTTACTAAAGAATATACACCAAATATATTGTACTAATATAGGTACCAGATTTAACTAAATAAAAAAAAAAGAGTATGTGAAACTGAGGCGAGGAAAATGTCTCGAGGGGATACATTCTAATACTACTGTAATAATCTAAATTCAGTTAATGTTAAAATTCAATGTTTGGGACTTCATGATTTAAAATTTAGGCAAAAATGGGTACATCACCTAAAGATTACAAATATATTATGACAATGAATACTAGAATATGTTTGGACAGTTTTCTATACTTAGATATTATATTATTTATATTTTCTACTATTATAACTTCACAATAGTCGAACAGCCCTACATTGGCATACAGAGCACCAATATTTATTGACTATTGTTATACACGTATAGTGTATTTTGGCTAATTCAAAATTTGTCCAAAAACGGATTTCACTTTTAACATGTGGCGAGTATATAATATAAAGTGTTATAGGTAGTAGGTTATAATATAGTAACTTATATTGATATATGTGTCTGTTTATAATAGTTCATATAATTCATATCTGGCCGTATCGTAGGTACATTAGGTTGACTTTGCCATATCATCATGACTTAATATTGTAGCATTAATAGGATCATCTGTAGATGAATCTCTGATCTACAATAAGGTAGGTAATGGTTGCTATATCAAAGAATAAAATTAATTAGTAGCCACACATTCAACTATTGTCATAATAAAATTGAAGAATCGAACAAGAATGATTCATAATTTTAAAGATTCCTTGTTACCGTTTATCAAAAAAATGGGTTCCTTCATTTATGTACCCATTGATGTTAGATAATTATTATTAAACTAGAAACAAGTTATAAAATATATATTATATAATTTAACACAAACCTGAACGTATTTTTTGTAGTTATACACTGTCAGCATTAAAATTTTAAAAGATTTACATCTTAATGTTCAATGTACTGATCATATTTTTGTTTAGTCTGACGTCTGATGTTATATTATAATTATGTACAATGCATAATAGTAGATTTGGTGTCATTTTGACTGAGTAAAATTTTAAATTATTAAATAAATACAATTATTTATTCCTTCTATGTAAATTGTTTTGTTATCATTAATATGTGTTTAATCACCGTTTGATAAGAATAAATATCTATATACGTTTCGTTACCAGGTAACTATTGAAGGTCCCATCTGTAAGGCACTGAACAGCAAACCGACTATATTCTAAGGAGTTGAGTATAGGCAAATTAATAAACAATTGTAGAAAGATGGTTCAGTGTGTATGTTGTAAATAATCATTAATGTGTGTGTGTATCACGAATATCGTTCCTCTTAATATGTATTTGCCCATAAAACCACTTATCTCTTACGCGCGTGCAAAAATCATTGATTATCCGCTCGAAATAAATTTTAGGTTCAGACTCTGGATTAATACTTTATCTTATTAATTAACAAAAATATACAGGAAACCGGAATACATGAGTGCATAACAATTCCATAATATATATTTTTTTTAAATTAAAACATTAAGGTGGTTCACAACTCACCGTGTCCTTTCACATTGACTGCGATTAGAAATTGAGATCATATCGATTAAAACGATACTACGACTACCGCATAGTTGAAATATTTCAACTTTTGCCCGTCTGGTTACATTCTAGTCATGACGTGTGGTCAATACTGTTTACTAATTACCGATATTATCGATGTTTATATTTTAAAAAATTAACCAAACACACAAAACAAAACGTAACGACATAACGTTTACAATAATTTAACATACTTAAAAGAAAATGAAAAATAAGAAAAGAAACCCGGGAAAAAGAAAACTCATAACTCTGACAATAGCACTGTGTTAATGATTATTAGTATCAATGATAAGGTAACACGACACGGATAGCTGTGAATCATACCTCACATAATATGACACAAAACGACACGACACGGTGAATCGCGAACCCCCTATATATTATGTGTGAAGGTTTGAACTTTCTAAGAGAAGGTGGGGGGGCCAACTTCACGGACGTTCATATATTGTTTAGTATCAGTGAGACAAGATTTTTAACTAACAATTTTAGTTTCACAACTTAAAATCTAATATCATTAAAGTATAAAATATACTTTTTATATTTATGTTTTCTTTATTGTTATCAATTATCAATTACTATTTGGATCTTTTTTTTTCAATTTTTCCAAATCATGAATCATGGAAAAAACCCGGGTTTTCAAGTATTTTTCAAATTTTCACAGAAATTTTCCGTCATTTTGAACACTATTTAAGACCTGAAAATATATTGAATAATGTACGTTATTCTAATTATAGTTGAAAATTCTCGAAAATCCTTAGTCGTAATTTTTTTTATACCCATTTTATTTTTTTCGACATGAGATTTTAAGACATGAAAAAAATACATATATATATATATATATATGTATAGGTATATCAAAAATAATTTTTTAATCAAACTGTTATAATATGGGAATATAATAATGTACATACAGCAGACGCATTTCAAATTATATTTAACATTAAAAAATGTGTGTTCCAATCATTAGGTACATGCAGCACGAGTTTCCAGTAGCAAATTGTTCTGATTGAAAATTTGCAAATTGATAGCATCTAGTTGGTACTTCATGGAGAGAACATGTTTTGTTTCATTAACTTTTTTGATAAATGCAACAGAAAATACAACCCAAAATTGAATTTAGATTAAAAAAATCTCAAAACTCGGTAGAAATAAATATTTTTAATTTCACTTCAAATTTTTGAATATTAAGTTAAATTTTTATTAATTAAATTATAAGTTTTGATATTTTTAAAAATTCTTTAAAATTGTCTATACACAACCCCTTAAAAGACGAGTGGGTAGCGTCCTCTTAATATGTTTAAAATCAAAAGTAATGTACAATTAATACCTATATAATTTTATGTACTATTATTTTATCTTATTTTGTCCGTAATTTTTTGACTAGAAGACTGGTGACTTTTTTCGTGTATACCTATCCATTTTTTGTCATTAGGTATTTTGAAGAGATTATTTGTTGATTTTTTTTAAACTTTTTCGATAAATACGTAAGAAAATTTTAACGAATATGGAAAACGGATTAATATGGTTATTTTCTTATAATTTTTAATATAATGGTTTTAGAAACTAGAAAACTTGAAATTGTTCATTGTTATCATATCACATAAATAATTTACCACTTTTATAATTGTAATTATTTAAATATAATTTTCATATTTGAATTATTATTATAATTTACCATTTTTATAATTGTAATTACTTAAGTATAATTTTCATATTTGAATTATTATTATAATTTAATATTGTGTATTTTTAATATTGTAATTAATCTAATTGGAAATAAGTACTTATTGCCCATTTATTACCTATACTTATTTGAATCACGAAAATATGTAAAATTGTACTCACTTTCATGGGAGGGTGGCGAGGGAACAGCAATTGTTTATTTAGGAGGGGTCGCCTCCCCCCTTCCTTAGCGTTGTAACTGAAATACGTACGTACACTATTACAAAATATGATGTTGAATCGACATAGATGCAACGTTATTTCTTAAATACTATTGTTAATAAGGAAAATATTTATTTATATATTACCAATCCATACTATTTAGATAAATATGGTTATAGATATTCTTTGTTGTGTACATAACTGAATTTCAATTCTTGCTTCTATAAAATACTAATTAAGATTATAATTCATGTTTCTTACTTTAGGAACTTAGCATAGTACCATAAACATTTAAATTATTATATGTCTATGCACCAGACTAACTTTTTCATTTAACATTGTAAAAAAGCATATTTATTTTTAAATCGTTTTTTTTTTTTTTGTGGCTACACTGTCATATTGTTTATACTTATCGATACTGATAATATTATCAAAGTTTAACATTAGTGAACAACATTAAAATTGTCAAGTATTTAATACTTACTTATGGTATTTTACAATATTGTTATTTGTTACAAGTTCATGTTTTTATTGTTCATAATACGTCTATTATTTTAGAAACGATAAATTCAACTTGAATTTTTAAGGTAAAATAAAATCTTATTTATTTTTTATTTAAAATGGGCAAAGACCACTCGTATACTACTGTTGACAAACCAATTAAAGTCAATAAATGGGATTATCTTGCTTTAAAAAATACTCTTGATGATGCAGTGAAGGATGTACTCATTACCAAGTATAATCACATTGAGAATTTTTCTTTAATTGATTGCCGTTGTTTGATGTGTACATTTGCTGTGATAGTAGCTGTATTTGCGATAGCTTGGGATTTCTTTAATCCATTTCCAAAATCTTGGTTAGTTCTTACTGTATGTATTGCTTTATATTTTATTACCATGACTGCAATCATATTATACATAACATACATCGAAAAAGAAATATTTGCTGTGACATTAGAACGAGATAAAAGTGGCTTTAAAACAGATGTTATGTGGGAAATTAGCAGTTATATAACACATACTGGAATATACCATTTGGCCATGGTACGCAAATATTCAGTTGGAAAAGATATAAGAAAACGGAAAATCTCCAAATCAGTAGCAAATTATTTTGATGAAGAAGGAATTCTATGCCAGAATATACTAGAAAATGAAGTGATCAAAATGAGAGAAGCTATTTTGAAAATAAAGAAAATCGAATGATTAAAATAATTTTTTTTATCTTTCTTTGATTCATAAATAATGATCATAAATGTAAAAAGCATAAACATACTGTTGTATAAAATATATTTTATTATTCTCTAAAAATAAATATTTAATTGGTTTTGCATTATATCTATATCTCTTTTTTTTTAATTTACAAAAAAACATAGGAAATTAATATTTATAAAATATCAAAATATAGCATACAATTAGATATTTACTTATCAGAAATCCTGAAATAATATAAGGATTATATGTAATTATTCTAAAGTGCCTATACAAATCAGTCATTCAAATATTGTTATAACAATAAAGTAAATATATATTTAGATACATATTAATTAATAACCATTGTCTTACATATATATATATATAGGCGAAAAGGATACAATTATCACACCATTGAATAAGGCTCATGACTACAAAATAACAGGATAACAAATATGAAAATGTGAAAGTGGATGAGTGGAGTGAGTACAGAAGCTAAAATAAGAAATGAGTATATTAAGTATTAGAGTAGGTATAGGAGTGTCTTCAAAAGTAGACAAAATTCTAGTGAATGGATTTAAGTAAAGAAGATGTGAGAGATTGAGTTAACTGGAAGTACAGATCTAGGGTTGCTGACCCCAAGCAGTTTAAGATAAAAGGTGAAGGAGAAGAAAAAGATAAAATATAGTATAAGTTGTACTATTTGTAGCTCCTGCTTCAAACAAATATTATGAATAAACATGTGTATTTTAGATTTGTCATTTATAAATATTTTCTGTTCCGTTTCCATCAGATAAATGGGTAACATTAAAAAGGCTTGAAATTAAGATTTATTATTAAGAAGCCTCCAGACTACCATTTTTAAAAACTATTTATTTTAATACCAATGCCTGACATGCTAAAAATTATGTATGTAGATTCTTCATTACTAGATGGAATGATCGAGTCACATTTTTTATTTTCATATTCTACATTATAATAAAAACGGTTTGAAGTTTTAAAAATTTTAAATAAAAATAATTTAAAAAAATGCCTTGATCATTATTCAATATCAAAATTAAAATTGATATACTTGTTGCTATGTTCTGACAGAATTAGAATGATCTATTTCAGTGAATATACACATATTTTCATGGTTGCAAAATAGATGAAATGTGGAAGTAATAGCTCCCCATTTACCCCGATGATCATATATAACTCACATTAGCAGAAGACCAGAAAAAGAAAAATATTAAATATTCTATCTAATATATATATATATATATATATTTCCTATATAATAGGGTATGCGTCCTTTAATTCCCTTGCAAACACATTGGTGTTAAAGAGTTATGCATTAGACATTTTTTAAATCCGTGTGGGTTCATATTATCATTGTAATAAGTAAAATCCTGAACTGTACGCCAAAAGCTTTATGCAAAGTATAGTGAATATATAAGTAATCATATTAAAGTTGCCTTAGCGAACTTAAAAACGGGTTTTCTTTTTCGATCTAGTTCCAAAAAATATAATAATCCGATAACGATTCGTCATAGACATAATAAATGTAAAAATAAATATCTCAAATAAAAAATTAAAAACAAGGGGAGAGAGTATTTGAATAAATATGAAACGGAAAAAATATAAGTTGAACAATTAATCACATATTAAACATGGAGTTACCCTTTAATTATATTTTACTTGAGGTTATTGTTAAAGCATACTTAGATAGAAAAGGAAAATCAATTAAAATATTTAAATGTAACATGCCTAGCAGAGATTTTGCAAAATAATTTATAAAACTTAAAAAATAAAAAAATACATTTAATTTGTAAAAAAAAAGGATGTATGTTTTATTTATTTGCATTAAAAATATTAAAAAAATTTAGAAAAATATATTAATTGTTTAAAAAAAAATGTTTATTAAGTTCTTATCTACCCAATATACAATAATATATACATAATTTGAATGTATTCATAATCTAGGAATAATGTTGGTGTGATAAAAAATAATAGAGAAAATTACGAAAGATTTTTATTTAATTTCATTCTTTTTGAATATAAAACTATCATTTTTTTTGTTTAGTTTATAGACTATCAAATATTAAAATATTGCTTCATTATTTCAATTTTGATACTCATTTTTACTCAATCATCTTTACTCATTTTTACGCTTTACTTAAGTATTAAAAACCAAATTGTATTAACCAGTTCAAGTATACCTAGGTTTAAGTAACCTACTTACAATAAACATGAATAGGTACCTATTTTTATATTAATTATAAGTTATATTATAGGTAGTTTATATTCTTTAAAGAATAAATCACCACAGATGATAAATCACTACCTATCTTTTTTATCTATATAAGATTGTTTCAAATAATATTTAACAATAATACCTATAAGCGTGGGTGTAACTAGAATTAGAAACTTGGAGCTCGAGTCATACTATATAAAAATAATAACCTTCTTCTCCATTACCTTAATAAAATTGTTGATTCAAATAATCAGTTATTAAAAAAAAATTAAAACAATTCATTGATGTAGTAATTTAGTTTATTTTGATAACATAATATGTTAGGAGGATTAAGAGTTAAGACATACATTAGATTAATATATTAGGTATGTTATATACTATAGATGAATACATACTACCTTGTATTTAAAATATTTTTAAAATATTGTATTTATTTATTTATTAGATCCCTCTTAATATTTAATATTGCCAAATCAGTCATTCTATCTTGAATCATAGTTGATCTTATGAATATTTTCATCTTATGCAATCCTCATCATACAGGAAAAAGATATTATTTTGCAAAGTACTTTTAAAAAAAAAAAATGATGCCATCATTGGTCTATCTTTTAATTACCTATAAATTATAACATACTTGTAGCAGATGTTTGCAATTTTATTTTATATTTATTTAAAAAAATATATTTTAAAATGATACATTACATTTTAACTATAGGTACGTACCAAAAATTAGGTGTTTTTATATATTTATGTTTATTTAGGTTTTGTATAGGTAATTTTTATGAAATTTATAAAGAAATGAAAATCAATCAATTTAAAAATGTTTGATTATATTTTTAGAGTACTATAAATATAGTCTTGAATCAATATAATTTTTAATTGTCGTGTAATCACGATATTTGTTAAAAATATGTTTACGTATTTTTCATTTACAGCAACTTGAGAATATTGTAGAAAATTAAATAAAAAATTAATTTATTATAAAGAACAATATTTTTTAGTGACTGATGAAGCAGATTTTTGATATATGCATTTTTACTCGTTTAATGAGTTGTTCAAAAAATCAAAAAATTTATCAAAAAACATGTATAAATGAAAATATCTATATAATGTTATTAGCTATATAATTCATATTCCAACATGATTGTAAGCAGAGCCGTGCTAGGGGGGGGGCAAATGGGGCAAGTGCCTGGGGCGGCAAAGGTAGCATAAATTCAGGGGGCGGCAAAAATAAATATTAAATAGTGTACTCAGTAATGCTTTTTATGTTTACACACAATTCAATGATTAATAATTAAGTAAATTATAAATAAGTTGTAAAATATGTAGTTATTCTTTAATATACATATTTTATAATTATCAATTTATTATTTAATTATAGATACTTATATTATAAAAAGTACTACTATATTATATTTTTCGTTCGAATTTGAATTATTGGTTTAGTACCCGTATAATATTTGTATAAAGTGTCGGTATGGCCTTGTTTGTACTTTGTACATCATATTTTCGTATTATAGGTACCATAAGCATAAGAGTAATGCTGAATACGGAAAACCCAATTCAATCAAAATAAATATTTAGTGTTAAGGAGCGATAAGAAATGTACTTTTAGTTCTCAACGAAGGCACAAACACATTAGGTATTCCGTATTTTAGGTAACTAGATATTATTATTGCTTCCAGTAGTCCCATTTATATATCTATATAATATAATAGGTATTGTGCGAAGTGTCTTTATTTTCTATCATCTGTGAAAGTGCGTGTCACATAAACCTAATTTAAATAACGTAGTTTTTACAATTGAAATTAAAATGGTTTTCCGAAAAAGAAAGAGTGGTGCACAGTACAAAATACTTGCACAGAAAAAATATGCAATACAAGAAGAGTTGAGGGAAAAAACACCATGTATACAATCGTATTTTACTTCACTACCTGTAACTACGGTACGTATTTAAATTTTCTACTATTCATTAGTCATTACAAAGGGGTAG
>JAIPRL010004939.1:0-35053 GCA_025469235.1 Pemphigus obesinymphae
ATAATAATCTAAAATGTTTTTTAAAATGTCTCCTGGTTAAGGAACTTTGGATAGGGGGTGTGGGGGACGAAGTCCTCCACGGCTTACTTTTTCTCTAATATGTCCCGGAACGCTGATTTTTGAACTAAGCTCAGAGTCCGTTCTTATTTTTTTTTCCAATTCAACCACTGTATATATCTATGGAGTTATAATACAAATAGACATGTCTTTTTGTGTATTTGATGCAACAACAAGATATGTCTGGACAAGTCTGGTTGTTGCTCTAAACAGTCTGGAAAAGGTCTGTAAAAGAACATAACACATTTCAAAGTGTAATAATATTATAATAAGTATTACTAGTAGTAGATTGTTATTTTATATATTTTAATTAATTAATTTTCATTACATACCTACCTTACTATGATTCTCATTATACTAAAAATAATAATTACATAACTAGACAAAAGATTGACATAGTATTTTTTGTTGTTTTAGTTTTATTTTTTGTTGAGTTTAATAATAATCTAATTTTATTTTGTAGTTGGACAAAGGTAATAAAAGTATTTAAAATATAAACTGATAAATATATATATATATATTTTTTTTTTGCATGTTTTTACCTAATATAAATGCAATAAATATTAACATAAAATATTTCAAAGTGTAATAATATTATAATAAATAATAGATTGTTATTTTATATATTTTAAATAATTATTTTAATTAATTTTCATTATACGTATATCTACTATGATTCTCATTATACTTAAAATAGTAATTACATAGCTAGTTTAAAGACTAACATAGTCTAAATTTTGTTATTTCAAATATTACAATTCTTTGTTGAGCTTAATAATAATAATAATATTTTTTAGTTGAAGAAACTTAACAAAGTGTTATTATTTATCATGTATTGTTTTCAAATGGTGATCAAAAGTCGAAACTATATATTTTACAAAAATAATCAGAAATATATGTTATAACTTATAAGATGTTATATTATATATTCATTATATGTAATAAATAATAATAAACCTTAAAAATTAAAAGGATAATGTGTAGGTATGTGCGGTATATGTATGATACCGTATATGTTTGTAACATGGTCGCTATACCATTCACTTTTAATGGATTCTATGTAGGCAATTTTTAAAAAGTTTTTGAATATTGAAAAATTAAAAATTAAAAAAAGATAAATAAAAGTAATCTAAAAATAGTTATATATCTGTATCACATTTATTGTTGTGTAATGACGTACATTTGTTCAAAAACGTGTGGCTTTTTGATCACAGTTTGATCAAAAATTATTATAAAAGAGAAATAATTAGGTACACTGTATAAAAGATGAGAACCTAAACCAAGTCTAAGCATAGAGTTTTTTCTGAATAAGTATAATTAAATATCTAAAATTTGTGATTGCATAAAGTCAAATTTCAAAATTTTCAAAATTAAAAAATAATTTTAACAAAAACAATTCTATGTTTATCCATAGTAAATATTCTCATCGATCGTATTATGTTTAAATTTTATATCTGCGATTACTAGAAAATAAATTGTACCTATTTAGTGTTTTAATACTTATACGCATATAGCGTTATATTATCAAACAATTGTAAATAAAATAACTTAAAACTTCAAAAATAAATTTAGTCAAACTACCAAATAGGTAATAAATGTTTATATATTATATACTTACCCTGCTGTATTATGTAGCCTGTACCTACATTGTTATATTTAGAATTTTAATTTTATATAACACTTGCATTGATAAGAAATATTAATAGGTACAGATGTAATTGCGTTTTTAAAAATATCAATAATAACACTGATTCATTCAGGTATATATGTTAAACAAAATTACATAAATAATATTGTGTACAAATAAATATTAATTTAAATTATTTGAAAACGATAGTTTTGTGAGAAAGAAGAAGCGTCGTAGGTACATTATTATTATGTTTATATTATAATAAATATTATTAAAGTAGGTACTTATCTATCTACAATTGACTGAAATAAAAATATACTACAAATTAAATTGTATATTTAATAAAATTTGTGATATTAAGTTAAAAAAAGGAAAAAATTGCATCACAGGTATACAACTTTTACAACCAATCGTAAATGTTCTGTATAAATAGTAATAACAATAATAATAATGTTCCGGTAATACTAACTATGTAAAAATGTTGAAAATGATCATACGAATTCCATACGAAAAATCTGCAAAAAAAATTAGTGAAATTTACAAATAGGGAGACTGGTGCGACGTCACGCTAGCTCCCTAAGTGTTTTTTAGTTATTCGGGTAAATATAGTTGAAAACAAATTTTGTAAATAGGTAGTTAAATAAAAAAAATATATAAAATAAAATCATACGAATTTCATACTAAATAACTGTGCAAATAAATGTAAATTTCAAAGGGGGGGGGGTGTTACTGGTGTAACGTAGGTATGTAATATTTATGTAGACACGATAATAAATTTAGATTTCATTGTTCACACAGAATGGAATAACACATTTGATTAAACAAGGAATATAATATTGAAAATAATATCATACTTTATATTTTTTGAAAACTTCAATAGTGAAATTGAAAAACAATTGTTTGAAATAACCGAAATTATTAAGGTTCTATGATTAGGGGCCTAGCGAATTCATTTGGGGGAGGGGGGCAATGTGTTAATTTGACCAAATGATTAAACTTTATTTTGTATGAGCAAAAAAAAAGGGGGTCACAATAATTTTTGTTGACTGACACAATTGATTTGGCCGACTACAAAGCTCATTTTCCCAAGATACTTTCTTGAACCCGTAAAAAATCAAAGAAAAAAGGTCATCAACCTATTTTTACTTTTTGAACTTCTTACATTGGTCATGGACCTTAACACGAATAGTCGAATGACAATACGATTTGGCTGCCTGAAACAACTTTAGGGTTGACAATTTGCCCCTTTCCATTAGTTACGCCCCTTCCCATGATTCCTGATATATTATGTAGTATTCATATTTATGTGCAAAACTTTAACTGACCTTTTATAATGATTAGTAATAGTAAAAACGTATTTTATAATTTATTTTAATTAAAAATACATTTTTCTAATTATTTTTCTAAATCGATAAAAATGAAGGAATCAAATTATTTAATCTATAGCGTTGTCTCAAATCATGCGCCGCCCCACATTAAAAATGTACTTTTCATTTCAATTGACCTCTATAAGATTATTATCAAGTGAATTAAATCTTAAGGAAAACATAATACACCATAATAATATATGATCATCATTAAACACCTCAAAAAAAAAATTTATTTTAAAAAATATTTGACTTAAGGGTTATAACCAGGAACGTAAAACGTTTTTAAATTACGTTATTATACAAAATAAGTTAAAAAAAAATAACAGCAATAATATAAAATAAAAAATATATATTAATATTAATTATGTTTAACTTAAAATGAAATATAAAAAATTGCATTAAAAAATATAATATTAAATATGTATAAAAATTTTTGTTTTCTTCGTTTTCAAGGTTCAATTTAATAAGTACCTACCTGCTTATAATATACTCAAATATAGAAACTCAAATTACTTTTATTTTTAAATATATTTAACAGTATTTTTTAGGTAGTCATTATATCAAAATATTAATTATAACATATTTATAAATGTTTAAAGTTGTAATATCAATAATGCCTAGTCCATTAGACTTCTAATATAATAAACATTTTATAAAATTGTATGAAATTTGAAACAACGCTCAGAAACATGTTAGCTATTTAGCTGTAAATTATTTGAATATCTATGTAATTGTTTATAACAGATCCAATACTTTTACATATTTTATATATACCTATCTATGCATATTACGTAATATTTCTAGTTTTAGCACAATATTTTGAGACCTACGTATAATTTTGATGATAAACAAAATCAATATCAAACGTAAAACAAAATTAACAATTTATAAATTGATAAACAAATAAAATAGTTAAAAAGGTTTTTCATTCCTGGACTTTTTATTTTCTATTATTTTTCTTAGCATTATCTAAAATAATGTCCGATTTCGAGCAATGTACCCACCTATTCATAATGTACTTACAACATCGTCATAAAACCAACACAATTTTCATAATTTACACTCAAATATTGGGTCCGACATAACAGTTGAAATTTAATTTGAAAAGGAAAAGGAACACGAATCCTTACTTCTTGGTGACCATTTCATATTATAATAGTTATTGTTATGGCACAACTCTTGTTTAGCAAAGTGTAAATTTAGATCCAATTTAAAAATGTATTCCGACTAAAACCTCAACCCCGGATAAACTAGAATAAACCTGAAAGGTTTTTGGGTTCCGATTTCTATAAAAAAAAAAAAAAAAAAAAATACTAACTCGCTTTTGAAAATACTAGATAGTAAAAGTATATTATAATGAAAATAAATACATTTTAGTTTATTTCAAAATCGAGTCAACATTTTATTTATTTTACTTTTTATAGAAATTTGAACCGAAAAAACTTTCAGGTGACAACCTCTGTTTCATAGTGATAATATTTATTATTGGTCGTTCGAATATTATAATATACTTACATGGAATTGTTAATTCGGATCAGACGCCACCTAGCGCCACGCGGCGCTCACCCCCCGGCCGACTACCCTCTCGCGATATGGTCCGCACATTATACTCGCACTCGCTAGTCGTTTCACGGACGCTGCAAGCACAGATTCACAGCTGCCATGGGTACTTTCCGCCAACGTTGTTTCGTTGCGATCGCAACGGTTTTGGCGATTTTCGCCACCGAACCCGTTCTCGCCAGATCGGTAAGTATCCATGTGTTCCTAAAATAATACGTAAAATACTATATATATATATATATATATACGCTAATATCTTAGGTCGATAAGGTTTTAAACAAATATACTTAATATAATATACAATAAAGACGTTTGTTGTGCGTCTATGGCCGGTCTGTCATCACATTCGTTCCTACAGACAACGTGTAGTATGGTGATATTTAGTTTCTCGTACAATTTGTTCACTTATATTTATTTTTTTTTTTTCGTCAAAAAGGACTGAAATATCTTTAAAATGAAAATTCACAAACCGTGCATAGTGGGAAATAATAAATATCTTGGGGGATCAGATATTTCGATCCTTTTTATCAGAACCCGAGTAATTGTGAATAAGTAATGAATTCGCATAGTTCAAATTCACCCATATGGCCTCCAGTTAAAAATCAATAATTAACATAACTCGTTATGCTAAAAGTAAATATTAAATTTTATTTATTTTCCACGAGAAAAATTGGAGTATACGACTTATTTATCTGTATACAATTTAAACTAACGAAGTTAATTTAGTTAGTGGCATTGTTGATTATTAGTTATCGAGTTAAAAGGAAAAAAAATGACTTTTTAACTTAACATTATTTTCAACCATAATAGTCTTAGTTATTGGTTTTCGAGATATTTTATTCCGACTTGAATAATTAGATCTTTTTTATTTTATATTTTTTTGAAGTATAAGAATATACTTAATTTAGTAATACGTTGTCTCTAAATGTAATATTTTAGTTATTTAAAAAAAAATGTTCTTGTAATGGAATTACACTTACCCGCCCCTCCACCCCTAAAAAACAAATCATCATAATAATAATAACAAGAACAAATTGTTTGTAGAACTAAATATCCCTTTTCCCCTTACGTGTCATTATGATGCCAATATGATATTATTACAAAATGCATAATCTGATAGAAAAATCACATTCAACCTCTCTTTCGTTCATTTTTGTATTAAATAAAATCTAACAACCGAAAATATCCTAATTTACCTGTGATTTTATATAAAATATTATTATAACATACGACCATCATTTTTAGCGGTTCGTTTTCAAATATCATTCAAATCTACTCAATCACGGAGATTTATTAAACAACTTAAAAACATTCTTAATTTGAATGTGACAATACTTATAATATACTACATTTAATTAAATTATTTTTACTCACACCTTCCGTTAAAAGATTTTTTGGGCAATTCATTTTTTTATCAGTTTTTGAACTTCATCTGGTTAATTATCAAAATATTCAGGGATAATGTAATATATCTTTATAATTTCAAAAAAAAATTAACAAAATTTAAAAGTTGACTGAGAAAAATAACGTGTTGTATGTTATGAAAATTATCCTGTATATTTTATAAAGCATAACAATTTTTAAATCTTTTGTATATATATATAAATATAAAGCATTGCATAGTGCTTTATTTATGATTAATATGATAATTTCAGGGAACATTTATGTATAACTATTTATACATGAATTTGGTAAGGGAGCAAAACATTATGTTTACGAAAAGGACGAGTAAAAATTAATGTATTTTCAACTAAACGGACTAATGAAAAGTGACACGATAAAAGCTTTTTTGAGTAGGTTTAATTTTATGATAATATTATTATACTGTTTTGCGAAAACCGTGATATCACCTGGCCATGCAAAATATTCGATTATTAGGAAAAAAATAAAATCACAATTTTACGACTAATGTCATTAAAATATATAATGGCATATAAAAAATTAATTTATAAGAATAATTTAAATATAACTATTAGAAAGTACTATTTTCAGCGGTAAAATTAATCTAATAATATGTCAACGATTGATAATTTTGTTAATCATAGAAAAAATTTACATATACAGCTTGCCGGTTTGCAATAAAATAAATTGTCCACATTTTGTATTGATTTTCTTAAACGTCCTCGAGAGAAATATTTAATTTTTGATTGGGGTCCCAAAAATATAAAAAGAAACAAAGGTCTCGTTCTCAAAATTTTAAATTTTTCTTTATTTTGAAATAAAAAAACAAAATTACGTATACCAAATATTTACCTGTACCTGTATTCATTATTTATCGTATTTCAAAAAAAAAAAAAATAATAATACCTCTGCTGTTCTATTGACTAATTGTTATGGAATACACCATTTGAATAATGTTCCTAAAATCTTTCTAACTAGTCCCTAGTTTTCCTCTAATCATTTTTATAAAATATATTAATTTAATAAAATATATTTTTGAATCAGAGTTTAGCTTTTGTTATACATAATAATATTTATCATTTTTTCAAATTAATTTAAGAAATACAATTTTTCAAATCCATTTTCTCAGAGATCCCGGATGTTTTATATTGAATATCAGTTTCAGATGTTATGTAGATATTATGAATTCCTGTGAACTTAGCAGTGCTCCATTAACGGTAGACGATTTAACTTATCCGACAGACTTCTAGTATTTTGTTTGAATTTACTTTCACACGGTAGGTATGCTAGAATTCGATTTTGATCTGTTCATCTTAAACTATAACAGTGCAAAAGTTTTCGTTGATTTTTTTAAAAGCTTAACTCACACTAATAAATTTGTTTGAGAACTTTCAAAATTAGTCGAAATTTAAGCTATTAAAAACAGCTTTGACTGACTTTTGCACAACTAAAAACGCGATATTGCCAGTGCATTAAAAATAAATAAATTCGTGAGCTAATTTCCAACGAATTTCTAAACTTTTCCAACAAACTATATCTACACATTTGTTGGATAAGTTAGTTGACTGCTAAAGTTCCACCGTCAAGTGTACACACCATAGGGTATATTTGGACTTTTTGCAATATCTTTGAGATTTGACGATATAAAGTCTGATAAACTATTTTTTATTTTAAATGTTTAACGTTGTTTGTGGAATTTTGCGATTGATGGATCGTCGGGAATATGTTACCGATGCCTTTCATCCATCTGACGCGTTTTGGAAACCTCGTTGCTATAAACGCGTAGATCATCGATCGCTTTGCTATCTCTCCGCACACGAGTAATTCGAGACGTACAGTATTTCCCGGTACACGTGTTAACGAAACAAACACGTTTTCATGATGGGACTTCCTTGAAAACATGCCATTTTTGAAATCCCATACCATCTAATAATAGATGGGTAATAACGTAATAATATACACTCGATATATATATATATATATATATATTATATTATTTTCCGTGTATTCCAATCGCGCCAACGGTAGAATAAAAATGAACAAGCTATTCGCAAATCCTGTGGTATCATGCACCCGCGACAGGAATGTACTCCAGGAATTGATAACTAATCATTTTTTATTATCCTGGCTCCCGGTGGGTCTGTCCCGAGGCAAACTATATAAATATTTTGCTCTTGATGTTTACCATAGAACTAAATTAATACAGCAGTTGAACGTCTCGATCTGCAGTAGTATTAGGTATAAGTACACCTCTCGTCAGCGTTTCCCCTCCCCCCCCCATAACGAATTTGACACCGAAAAAACGAATCATCTACCACCTTCCTACCTTAAAGTTTATAATTTAATCAAATTTTTGTAAATATTTCAATGGTTTATTTATTTATATTTTATAAAATCACAAATGTCCTCTTCACATTTTTGAATTATAACATCATTATTAACATCTTCATCGTCAATGTCCAATGTACTTTATTATTAAATATTCCCTATTATTTCATTGGTCAAAAACGATAATATCATAACTTTTATATTATAATATGATTTTTTTATTTCAGATTTTACTTGCATAGGTATCTACACGAAAATCCTTGGACATAATAATATTATGCCGAATCACAATTAATTTTTATAAAATCGTTCTCGAACTCATAAAGTCATTTTCTTAGATTTGTCTAAAATAATAGGGACTTTATAAATATTTAATAGTTATCTTACTGTTATCAACTCTTGTTTATGAGTTATCATTTCAATATTACCAAATAACTAATGAGTATTATGAATTAGTTTATTATATATAATAATTTATTTTATACACAAACTTTATTTTTAAGCATAGACATTATAAAATACGTGTTGCAAAAAGAGATTCATTGTTTATAATTTTTATGTTATAAAATATGATATAAATGGTAATAAGACATATTACATATTTAAGAACCACACTTTTTAAAAAATTAAATCTAAAAATCTAATTTATTATAAAATTATAGTATATAATGTGATTTTAAATATTCTTTATAATGCCTCATTGCAGTTAATTTATAAGAAAACACAAACAATTATAATAATATAGGCGTCAATATACTGATCGTATAAATACTTAATTATATTGATTTTTTTTAGCGATAAATATATAAAAATGAGCAGTAATGTAGACATCTAAGATTTTAGTTGAAATTTTTCAAGTTAGTAAATTTTAGTTTCTCCTCGAGCAAATGTTATGATTAACAAAAAAAAAGTATATATATACACTATACAGTCTAAACATTATGTATATATATATATATATATATATTATATTTACTACGACTTTTCATATATATTTCTCAGAAAACTCTTAAAGTAGTATATATGAACACTGATTATAATTATTTTAAATGGAAATTTTTGCACTATTAATTTTCTATTTTTAAATACATCGATACTATTATAATATCATTAAAGTATTGAAGACTTTCATAATTATGTATTTTTGATTAAATTATTAATTATTATTGTTAATTTCGATGGGCAAATAAAAAATTATTATTATTAATATGCAGGCCTATGTTTTAAGAGACTGTATGGATGGATATATCTATATTATATAGTGTAAAATAAATTGAAATTTTCATTGTAGAAAAATCGGTTTTGGTCATGTTATTTGCATAACAGGAACTAAATTAATTTTTGTTATTTCGAAATCGATACCTACTCACGACAAAAAGAAATAACATTAATTTTTACTCGGATATTGTGAAACATAATCATTCTTCACTATATAACATTGCGTATGTTATACAAAGTATAATATTATATTTTGTAGGTTTACAATTTATTTTAACTATATATCTCACGAAATATGTATTTTTTAATGGTCCTAACCTAACCTAACTACTATATAATATGTATATATATTAGATTGAAATATATGCTATTACCTGGTAAAATAATAGCATAATACATTTTAATATTTAATATTATACATACTTGCTTAAACAATAACACTTTTGAAAATCGACATGAAATCTTATTAAAATACCTAATATTTTCCGATTAATTTTTATCCATGTCTCAAATAAATGAACTGTTTCGTTCGGGAGGAACTATTAATTGCCATATGCCCTTTCGAATGAATTTGTATTGTAGTTTGTTATTTCAAAGCCCATACGATATCATATGTATACCTGATAATAAAATTAAAGTATAATAACCATTTTTCAGCTTTCAATATCCTACAAAAGAAATATATATTTATTAAAATAATATTATTTTAATTCAGATTTCTTCGCAAAATTACAAAATTAAAATTAAACTTTAAAAATGGAGAACATTCTAATATATATACCTATATAGGTACTAATAAAGTATGTGACCGTTTAAATAACATTGATACCATCACTCTGTATAGAATGTTATTTTGGAAGCATGTTTCTACACGTTTTGTACTTGATAATGAAAAACGCGATACGAAAACTTAAGCCGGCCACGATTGTAAAAGTAATATACCTACGTAATATTATGTGTGATAATAATCATCTCAAAATATGTTGAACGCACTCAGCGTCTCTGCTGCGGATGAGATGGATTTACTATTTCATGTGATGTTTCTCTTCCAAGAAGAGAAAATTCCTAGGAATAAGGTATAAAATAATTTCACAATATAAAGGACCGTAATAATATCAAATAAAATGACGTTTTCAATTGGTTGATATATTAAAGTATGGGTAAATTTTTGAACAAATATAAATATCCAACAGGCAACAGGTAAACATATTCAAGTGATAAATTAACATGTCCTAGGTGACAATTCCCAATGAATAATATTAATAAATATTGGTTTTTAATTAAAAATTAAGTATTCAAAATTCAATATTGAGTAATTATTTAACTAATATTTAAATACAAATATTTAATGTAGAATCAATATTCAATGTTTATAATAACTTATTATTAAGAAACAAATATTTAAATTAAAATCAATAATTAATAATTAATAAACAATTATTATTAAATATTATATAATATTGTTAAGTTAAATATGTATTTAAATATTTATTTAGTATTATACCTATAGTACCTATATATTATATTTGTAGGTAGTTATATACTTATATATAAGTACGAAATGAACTACTCAGCTTCGCGATTCACTCATGAACAGTTTTACAATTTAATTGATATTTTTTATGACCAGTAGTTTGTGCTAGGTGTTCAATAATAGTTGACTTTCCTCCCCTTTTCCCCCATACATGATGAATTAAAAAAAAAATCCTTTCTGTGCATGTATCTATGTGATTTAAGGAATATTTTCTGAAAATGTCAACTTTCTACGACGAGTAGTTTGGGCTAGGCATTAAATAATAGTTTACCTCCCCACCCTTTTTTGCCCTTAAAGGTTGAATTTCAAAAAATTCTATCTTAGCAATAGTTGATGTCATTAAAGGGAAATGTTCCCCCTAAAGTCATTAATCCCATACTGGAACTTTTCACCGTTTAAATCGATGAGATATTCTACAGCCGTCTAATATGTTATTTACTATGTACTAATTTATATGCCTGGAGTTTTGATTGGAATGTAATTCCCAATAGGTACACCGATAGGTAATGTATAGGTTGTTTGAGGAAGAATATCCTGGGTTCAAGTCAGACCGAATCGGAAATTGTTGCATGAAATTCGTCGGTTTTTTTAACATTTATTTTGTAATATTTATTAACATTTAAATTTCGTTCATTTAATGAAAATCCAATGAATATAAAATCAAAATTAAATGAAAAATAAATATTTATAAAATATTGAATATTGAAATTTTAATGTTTATTCAATATTTAATATATATTTTCATGTTACATGGGGTATTATTAAAAACAAATAAAAGTATTTTATTAATATGAAAATAATCAAATTACTCATATCAGTTATACAAAACTAAATTCTTGAAAATGAAGCCCATATTATATTGTATTACCTACATAAAATTCCTAATAATATATTATGAATTTTTATTAAAAATATTGATCTAACATTAATTATATTATACCTCGATGAACACCTTTTTAAATTATTTTAGATGTCAAACGTGTATCGGTTTAAAAAAATTTTTATACAAATTAGGTATATTCTATTTTTGCGAACTTATCAAAGTTTACTTGATATACCTAATATACCTACATGATATTTATTTATATTTTTGTTTCATCACATATCTACCTGAGATTACATATATAAAAGGATATAATAGCAGGAATTATAGCACATAACAGTCAACCTTGAATAATTCTTAACTTTTTAAATCAATTAACAAACTTGTTTTAAACTATATCCTATCCAACATTTTTACTTATATTAAGTTAAACATAAATTAATTTATTACATTAAAATTGAAAATTAAATATGATAATTAGTTTTATTCTTAAATATAATATGCATATATCTAATTTCTAATTTAGGTATTGTATTTATATATATATGTATAAAAAATACGAATATACTTAAGGGTTTTTAAAATTTTAAAACATACAATAATAGATTATATAGTTTAATACCAATGTATGATTTTAATTTTATATTAGAATAAATATATTTCCAATTTCATTTTACAAATTTTGAAATAGAACCTGTAAATTTTATAAAATTTAATCCAAAAATATTAGTTCAAATATTCAAAAGTTATTTGCTACATCGTTCTCAGTATTTATAATACTAAAACTAACAATCATTGCATATTTCAAGTTTCTAGAATTAATTTTTTTGAATAATGTAAAAAAAACTAACTACGTGGTTTATTCCATATATTTGGTAATTATAGTGTTTCCATAAAAATCACTGGGCAAATATCTTATGTATTATCCCGTGTATTATAAATGGTAAATTTCTGATGGATACAGTTTTGGAACATACATATTTTAATCAAAAATGAAATTATACTTTTGATGAAAAAAAACTACATTCTAAAATAATTCATTCCTTAATCTAAATCCATTTTATTTTTCTTATCAAATCTCTAGGCTCTTCCATCATTCCCATATTCTAGATCCGCCGTTAAATGAATTGGATAAAATAATAAATAACCAATAAATCAACTATTACTATAAATAATTATTTTATACATTGTTTCGGTGAAATAAATATTTTATATTAGTGCACACGTTTTTATACTTTACCATTTTTTATTTTTTTTTTATTGGAAATTATTTCTGGAATATTTTTCCCGGTAACCGAGGTCGAAGTGAGTACATATTGGAATTCAATTAAATAACAAACACATTCTCTTAATGGTTTTTGATATACTGTAGTTTTGCGATTACGTCGTATAGGTAATAAGTATAATTATTTTATGTAGGTACACCGATAAAATGTACAACGTAACAAACTTTAGGCGCCATTAAGATACTAAATTTTCACATTTTATGCATTTATTGTGTGTATAATGTTATCAGTGTACGCCGTACGGTGTAAATGGCAATAATATCCGTAAAATTGTCGGAGAATATTTCGGTTTCCTTAAGTAATGATTGGTCTAATTGTTATTATTCTAAAAAGTGCATTGAAACGAATATTAAAGGTTTCCCAAAATATTTTATAGTTTTAATAGAGACATAATTATATATATTGATTGGTTATTCGAACGAAGAGATCCAACAAGTGATAAGTGAATGTGATCAGAAGGCTGATCGAAAATTCAAGTGATCGAATAGTCAAAAGAGATTTTGGTAAAAAAATTCAAGAGTACCATTATTTTATATATATTTATATATATTTTAATAAATTTAATAATATAGTAATATTCAGATAGAAACGTTATGGGTTTAAGAATTGCTAGTTTAAGTCTCAGTAAAATTTAAACTTTAATTTCGCAGCTTTTTTTAAAAATATTTTCCCAAAATGAATGTCAATTATTATTGCGGTTAATACATTTAAAGTTACTACAATCATTCATAAAATAATGCTTTAATTTTAAATTTTTTGTAAAGTTGTCAAATATCAGGTAGTAGTATCAATTTAGATTTGAAACGAAATTAAATAAGGGTCCCTGTTTTATTAAATATTTTTATAATTATTTTAGTTCTACGCCCTGGGCTATATACTTGAAAAGTAGTATTATTATTTATTTAAAACGGTATTTATTATTAAATAAAATATTATGTAATTCATCAATGGAAAATTTAACTATTATACTGATGAGAAAGACATGTAGAAAAAAGGCAAATGAATATATTTTTGGTTGGGTAGAACTAAATGATAATTCGGAAGCTTAAAGATAATTGGGAACTTTCTAAAAATATTAATAACATTTTCTACCTTAAATTCATAGTTGTAAAGTATTTGAATACACACTTCTAATCACTTCCTATTCACTTATTATGGTATTGAATACTTTGAATAAATGCATTTTATTAAGTATTTAGAAAAGAGTATATTTTGTTGTACCGTTTTCAAAATTATGTAATTTTTTTTTTAAGAATAATTCAATATTATCAATATTGAATGTTATTAAAATGATGTACGATCTTGTGAACTATTTTAAATAAATATTTTAGCGTATCTAGTCTTTTTCGATCTCAACTGAATAACTATGATTATATTTTTTCCCACGATTATCACAGAATAATAGTTCAATTAGAAATTAATACTCTCACGCGAATAGTCTAAGCTAGTTTATAATATGTTGAAACTATAGCTCAGTGATATAATATAGAAAAATTATTCGTCAGAAATAGTGTAATTTTATTGGTTCTAAAAATTTCGATTTTATCACGTAAACTCTGATCATATAAGTACATAATGTAACAAATCTAATAAATGTGAAAATCATTAGGTTTGAAAATATTAAACTGAGCTATATCAATACACATTCTAATTAAATTTATTCTGTGTCACCTATATCATTATACCAATAATTTGTTACCATAGCCTAAAACATCGTTAACCAAATTTACCGAGCGAAAATTGTTTTCGTACACTCATGCATAATATAATAAGTACAATAGCCGAGATGTATCGATTAATTTTATATCATCATAAATAAAAGAATAAAATCGTCATACGTTTGTTTATTTTAATTGAATAACCATCAGTTGGTCAACGATTTTTATTCATTGATTATTTGTAAAAATAATATGTCAGATAATAAAAAAAAATAAAAAAATAAAAATAATAATAAACTACTTTAAGCTAGGCAATTCAAAGATACAGTTTTGCAAAATTAGGTATGATGAGACAATTTCACACCAGTAAAATAAATTTTTGATACTTTTTTTAAATAGATACTGCAAAAATATAATAGGTACTTATTTAAATTTCACAAAAGGTCCACATCAATAGACAAAAATAATCATTATAATTAGTATCTTGTTGATTTAAAAAAATTGATTAATTAAAATAAAACTTTTAATTTGAAATCTAAAAAGTATATTTTGACAAATGTACCTAATTATATTTTTACATTTGTTTACTAACTAATTTCTTTGTTAAATATCATTAATAAAGATTATATTTTGTCTAATTATTAAAAATAAAAAAACATAATTTAAACATTTTTACTTATCCAAAGTACAATATTATGTTACATTCTTTGCATGGAGTACCATGTTTATATAATACTTTTCGAAACACAAAATACTATAATTATTATAAGTAATCTTTTTAGCAGATCAAAAATATTACGTTAAATATATTTTATAACATTTATAACAATACTATTGCTTATAAAAATAATATATTCATGTATGTATTTATATATTTAACCTATATTATGTATTTTCATAAATAGGAATTATTTTTATGAGCATACACAATTTACTTTGGCAGAGTAAAACTTTTTTATAAATAGATTATGTAAAAGCTTAAAAATATGTCCTGAAAAGTATTTGCAAATACACATTTAGAACTTTAAAGTTATGTAAGAAATAATATATATAATGAATTAAAATTAAAAAATTTTAATATAATTATTTTAAAAAATGCTCAAAACAATAGATATTTATATTTTTAACTTATTAGAAAATGTAATTGAATATGGATAAATACTGTAAACTATGTTTTATACATTATACGTAGTAATTATAAGTTAGATTTTGAAACACCCTTGTGTTTGAGTAATACAAAATTAGTCTGAACTATAATATATATCGTACTAATAAACAAACATAATATTTAATTTATAGGAGTCTTATATTTGAGTGGATCGAAACTCAAAATACATTTTTAACGTGTAGTACGAAATTTAGTAGTAGTATTTCTTAAATAATTGGTTTTTACGAGAAACTATCCATAAAAATTATGATAATTGTATCAGCATAGACAAACTAAATCTAATAATCAGGTCAAATGTGCGAAGAAAATAATTAGTCATACCTATTACCAATCGATAAAATGCATTGGCACTCATATTAAACAGAAATAGTAATTTTCAAATCAAATAAAATTTCGCAATCTTCATCTAGATGAAATTCATTTTAGTTATGTTTATAATATATTTCTATAGATACAATTCAGTTCAATTATTTTTATCTTCGTTAGGCAAACTTATTTTTACTGTAGTCGAACAATGGTTATCAACTATTTTTTAAATTTTAACTATATTATAATAGAGTGTACAATTAAAACAAATAATTAGGGAACAATTTTCAAGTTTATAAATTATAATGTTTAAATTTTGAATAACATTAAGTATAATAATTTTAAAGGGAAAAAATTAATCAAGGGTAAAATTATACTTGGTTTTAATACAGTAAAATATTATGTCATAAAATATTTATAATACGAATGTCTATTATATTATCAAACATAAACTAGCAGAATTACAGAATATAATTATTTTAGTACCTATTGATCATGGATAATAAAAAAAAAAAAAAAAAACTAATAGAATATCAATAATCATCGTATGGAAATTTCATTATAGGTATATTTTAGATTATATGGGTATTTTATTTTTATAGACAATTACATAATATATCCCTGTCCGAGACAGAGAACCATTCTAATAGTGACTAATCTTTTCTTTAAAATGGACCGCGACTCTGTATACTCTCGATATAGGAACATCTTATATTCGTTAATTTATTATCAATTCTACTGATAGTTCAATATTTTTGTTTATCGGAAACAAATATGGTCAACCCCAAATAGTTGTGAGAGAAGGAGAAGGAGAAGAAGAAGTATAATAATTTTTATTTTTTTTTATCCGATTGCACTGATTTTTGAAATTCGCATCATTAAATTATATACCAATGTATACGTATGTACATATTCATTATAATGGTCTTTCGTTCAAATATATTTTAAAGAAATAAACGATATTTTAATTGTTTTGATCGAGAAAATAAAAATTAAAACGGTTAAATTACAGTAAAAATATCTCTATAATAAGTAGAACCCGTATAGGTAGAGATGTACAACAATGATTAATCGCTTTTAGATTAAAAATGACGATAGAGTTTGCACACACATCGACCTGTCACCTACCCCAAACGGGATAATTCCGAACCCACCGGCTGGTGAGAGCGAATTGGAGTGGACGACGAGAGATATTTTTTGTATTCTAAGTGAAATTTACCGTCGAGTAATAATGTATACACTATACATAATATATTTAGTTTGCAGTTCCGTAAATTTTCTAATAATTCATATCGACAGTATTTTCGTATAGGTATATTAATACAGATGCTTATTTACTTACGTGTAATTTCACACTATTTCGTAACAAAATAATATTTGAAAATATCTTATCTAATTTGAACTTTGAAATGTCATCCAATTCGTAAATATATTCGTCATTTCAATATTAAAAATGGAAAAGTTTAATTTACCGTCGGAAATATCCATGTAATTAGGGTTTGGATGTTTTTCTTCTATAAATAAACTAATAATTTATATCAGAGGTGAAAATCAGTAATAAGTAGGTATTCGAAATTAATGATATTTTCCAAAACGTGCAATTATAGAAAATCGTAATTTAGGAAAAATAGACAAATACCACTTGACACCACATTTTGAACTATGACCACACAATTACTTTCTCTACAACTCAATTGAATGGTATTCATTGTATTATTATATAATTTTTGATTCATATTATAATTTCTTTGATTTTTAACTAACAAACGTTATTATCATTATGATAATAATAAAATTACACATACGGTATATCTATTATTATTTATTATTACTGACTATATCGATATCAACATAAAATTCTTGAAAAAAAAGGCTAAAAAATACTTATCACTAAAATTTGAGTCATTCAAAGGCTAATGGATATTTAATATTTATTTTTATTGTTATCCCCAATCCACCAGACAATTCATTTTTGTCTACAAATCATATAATTATATACTCCATTGTTCGCGCAGAATGGGAAAACCGTGTTCTTCATATAAGTACTAGAGAAGGTATAATAATATAAAAAGAAATCATACATTATTATTTTAATTTAACGGTTTATATCAATGAACACGATTCAATTAAAACCATACAATAATTCATTACTTTTATTGGCCGGAAATCAAACTGAAATCGAAGAACTATTGTTTTATATAACCAAACCGGAATCAAAACCGAAAAAAACCATTAAAATTCCTTAATTATTGCTTTTTACATACTATCTAAGTATTACTGTTGTAATATTATAATACTATTATAGGAAATAGAATAATAGAAGTCTGCATCTAAACCAAAACTACCCCCCCAAAAAAAAATAATAATAATAAAACCGACCTGTCATAAGCAGGTATTTGTATGGCATTGATCCGGGATCTATCTTTAAAAAAATTGTAATTACTATATAATGGTATTTACAATTTTATATTTTCATATTCAGCTGAATATTTTGGATGCATTTCTGGTAAATTCTACTCATATTTTTCCCATTTTTACTGCCTGCGATAAGTGTTTAACATTTTAATTTTAAAAAGTGGTCGTTATAGATGTTTAATATAGGTAATGAAAATGTATACATTATTGTAGTGCAATTAATCTCAAACCACCCATCCATCAGATTCGATACGATTTTTAATAGGTATTGAATTTTTTTTTCCATATTTTATTCGTAGTAGCTTAGATTTTTTTACCCGTCCAATATTCGTTACTTGGCTATTTGTCTTCAGTTGGATTTATTTTTTGATTGATCGTCATTCACCAGACAATATATATAGCGCCCTATAGAGGACACTACGTACGTGTTTAAAATTATTTAATCTAAATGTAATCGATTTAGTGGATAGTCAAACTCATTGTGAAATAGGCCTAGGATAACATAATATGTATTATAAAATGCATAATACTATCTATATTATAATATGCATTCGAAAGAATTTACGGGTCAACCGAACCCATCATAAATTATGCACCCACTTAAAATATCGCATATACCTATATGCACACCCAAACCCGAATAATATTTTAAGACCGATTTAATTAAGATAGTATACTCGTATTTCCAATAAATCACTTGTTTTACGATATAATTACGACATTTATGGTATGGGTACACTGATCAGGTGTCCCTAAAAAACACTTTTGACCTAGAATAGGTCACTCCGATCGGGAGTTTCTGTCTGAATAAAGGGATCCCTAAATGCAGTAAAAGACAAACGACCTAGAGAAACTGTTTCCACGTTCGTTGGTTGACCGATTTTTTCTATTATGTAGCACCATAAGACTTATAGTTTATATTGTAATATTTTTGGACTTTTCTCTATTGGATGTTGATTTTTATTTATTTAAATCATTCTTCATCCTTGGACAATTTTCCTGACGTCAACGGGCACGCTACAATATACATTCAATAACCCTCTCGTAACAGAATCTAAATTCAATCAAAAAACATACCAAAATGCGTTTGCCCCGGATTATTCCAATAAGTAGGTGTACACACCAATTTTATGGGGAAAACCACTTTATAAAACTATTTAAATCTGATCAATGAAGTAATTTGTTTAAAAAAAATGTTGCGTTTTTGTCAGTTCTCAATGGTATTGAAAAACGTTATTTAATAGTTCAAGTCTTAATGTTTGTTTTTATATAAGTACATAAATTATCTTTTTTGTAATGTGACTTCATATGCATGCTTCAATTTACAATAACAAACCATAATCAGAGGGTGAACACTAAGCTGATATCACAAAATTGGTCACCATATTTTCGGATGCGATGTTAACATTTTTGATACAGTGGCGTCATTTGGGGGAGGGCAGGGTGGTAATTTTCCTCCTCCTTGTTAACGGAATAGGGGCAGTGTCCAGCCGAATATTTATTATAACATTTATTATTTCAGTATAAAAGTTATAAGTACCTAATTCCAAAAAAAATGGATCAAGTTTACATGGTGATTTATTTTGACTCCGTGGCTCCGTCTTATACTGCCTTTGTAAAATCTTAACAATAATCATACTGATTCTTTTATTCTGTGCCATAACGGAGGTAAGAAGTTTATGAACTGGTTCAAATAATGTAATTGAACATTAAAATATTTGTTTCTGGTAACTGTTTTAAAAACCGTTCCCAAGTACCTATTTAAATTTTATATTTTAAACTTATTTCTGACACGATCAAATTCTACAAATTTAAATTAGGTAATTAAATTCACGTGAAAATAAAAAAAATATATTCATATCATAGGTATCATAGGTACATTGAAATACTTACTGGAAATTAACAACGTATTTACGAGTTTTTCAATATTTCAGGTAATATTATCCATCAGATGCTGGAAATGGTAGAGTTGTGATATAAATATACGATTTTTAGAGTGACAGCAAACTATGATAAATTATTTGTCCAATCAATATAATGTAATATGATAGTATATCCTTTGATAAAGTTGACCCTGGTATGAGCTTTGATAAGAGCCGTATCAAACGTTCCTATGATGGCGGTTTATAAAATAAACATTTCACTGGCGTCAACATCATATTATTATTATAGGTACCCATACATATTTTTTAATATGACGAAAATAAATGATGATCTCAGCGTATTTGTGTTTACAAATATTATAATAACCGGCGTTTCGTACATTGTTTGAATTTTCTACGTACAAACGATGTAGGTATACGTAATATTATTGTAATAATATTAAAATTATTATTATTATTATTAAGTAGGTATGGCAAAAAATGCAGGACAAAATATACTTTTTATACATAAGTTTTTGAATGTTATTTATGGGGAATTTTCTGATTATTAAGATTATCACAGTAAAAATTAAATTTAACAATCGTTTATACAAGTTTTTCAAAATGCATATTATAAGCTAATACTGAAAAAAAATATGATTGAAATAACAAATTGGATTTGTTATCCGTTAACAGATATAGGTGATTTTTATAAGTTACATCGATAATAATTTATCACAAAAACATAATTATAATTAGATCAATAATTGTACGAGTATTTTGTTAATATTATTTTGTCAATTTTTTAGTAAAATTTCAACTAGATAATAACTACCAATATCTGCACAATAAATTAGTATATAATTTTATATATAGGTAATAGTTAATTATACAGAAATTAAAAAGTTGGTTGTTTTTTTTAGACTTTTTACTTTATACCTATAACAATAGTTCTATACCTACATATATGTAATTAAAAAACTTACAAATATGCAATCGTTAATTGAAATACATTTTTATCGGGTGTAATTAATGACAGTAATTTTATCGATTGAATTGGTATGTTTATCAATATTACCAAGTTTTTTTTAGTGTAATCAATAAAACTAAGAACTTTATTTAAAAATTATAAACATGTACTTTGTTGAATGATGGAAAATAATTTTTAATAATTTTTTAAAGTATTTTATACAATACCAAAATCCCAAATCTCTGTATTTATTTCAATTGAAATATTGTATAGATTGAGTATAACACATTACAACACCTACCGGGTGCAACTCCTTGTAAGTGTAACTTATTTTAAGTGAGATTGCTTGTAAGTTCAAAACCTTGTGAGTGAAAAACTTTGAATTTATAACGATATTTGATTGTGACACCTTGTAAATGTAACTTTTTTTGAGTGAAACACCATATAAGTGGAATTACTTTTTAGTGTAATTCGTACACCTCATATTATGAAATAATAATGGTAATTAGGTAATTAATTTTAAAAATATTTCGCCTGCGGTGGAGTTTGCTTTCTAAAAGATAGCCTCTCATGCATAAAGTGTTTCTGTTGTAGGTTGACAAAGTAGATAGGTAATTTAAAAATGTATCGAACTTACTATTCTCAGGTTTTTATAAGAACCCGAACCTCGCATCGCCCGAGTGTAACGGGTTTCACATAACATAGATACTGGGGCGTAGGATAAGGGGACAGAGGGGGCCGTTACCACCCCAGGTATAAAAAGTTATACTTTTGCTCCCTTGGATAAAATAAATAATCATTATCAATAAAAACATGCATGATAAGTTTGTAATACATAATAATAAATAATACTCAAAAGTTACTTGATACAGGTGTAAATCATCAAGTAGGTACCTACACAGATTTTTGTTTGTAGTTATTTCTTTTTATTAATTATTAACTTTATAAATATGTTACCACACTCTATACATATATATACGCGCACACATTTTAAGTAAATAATATACATACTACATAATATAAATAAATATATATATGTCCTATTTAAGCTTATAAAGGAAAAAACTATGAAATAGTATATTTTTCACATATATTTTTATGTTTAAGTGATTTCACACTTTCTTAGACATTTTATATAATTATTATACTTATAACATAAAATTTTATTTATTATTAATTTAAACATTTAATTAATTTTATTGTTTAGATTGAAACATATTAGTGATCGATCTTATGTATTAATTACTAAAAAAGATATATAAGCCTCAAATATTTTCCCCCCAAATAAAAAATGATTTCTGCGCCAGTGCATACATAAATTATATTGAATGACAATTTTGAAAAATACCACAATATTATAGAATACAGTAGGTACCTACTCTACATATGTGAATTCGGTCGGATTTATCATTCTCGAGTTTTTACATAATCTATACCACCAAATCACAGATTAAATGAAACCAGATAGTGCACTCAATGTTTATAAAAAAAAAAAATAATAAATAAATCGAATTCGATAATTGTTACTATTGAGCACCCAAATTAATGTTACCACATGTTAGAATCTAAAAGTCTTTTTTTTTCTAATGATTTTCTAATGATTTAAATCCTAACATTATTTATTATCATTTATGAACAGTGTAAATGACGTTCAAGATTTATAAATTAAATCGGTCAGTGTAGCAAACATATATTGTAAATGAAGCGTACAATAAATGTATTCATTGTAACTGGATACGCCACTTAGCGGGCACACAATCACAGCATCTTATTTACGATTCTATTATTCTAAGCCCGAGTGCACAATCTGGTTTCAATTAATCTGTGGCCAAACTATCTACTCGAATGATTTTATGGTCGACATTTTTCGTATTTAAACTATTCAGAAACGGACGGTACCGTATTTCGAATCATAATATATAGGTACATATTGAGAACGAATGGACGGCGAAACGGTTTTCTTCCATGCGATCTATAGGGCGAACACAGTGTTTATACGGTATGTACCTAAACTTCGCGTCTTCAGAAAAGTCGAAATACGAACGAACGGAAAACGGGAAATTGTAAATCCAAAACACGACATCGATAAAAACGGAAAAGAAAATAGCCGTGCGGCCGCCGGTACGGAAAATGGTCAATGGAATTAAATACAAAGCTTGGTTTTTCTTCCATGAAAAACAGTCTATTCGGACTTAGCATATTATCATTAATTATTATGTATTGTTTAAATCGATTTTCTAAATCGAAATAAGTTAGATGTCACCAATATAGATACTATATACAGCACAGTAATATATTACTATGAAACTGTTAAATATTTTACATAAACTAAAAAAAACATTTATACCGAAAAATATTTTATTTTGGTTTTGAGAAATGTGGTAAAGTAAAATATTAAAAATGAAAACATGAGCAATACGTACCTCTATATATTATATGTACGATATTATGTATATAGACAATATTTATCACAATAATATTATCAATTTTTCCCTAAGCGAAATCGTTTCCAAACAAGTCAATCGATTCGTTTCGATTCATTCTATATTTTTATTTTCGACAAAAACGCATTAGATTTGGACTCGACTAATCTGTCAATACCGCCTGACACATTGGCACGTGAAATTTCCGGTGCACAAGTATAATGCCGTCGGTTCTAAAGGTACGCGTTTTGAATTATTTACGTACAATAGAAGCTCAATAAAAGTGTTCTTTGTTTTGTAGGTCCCGTTTATAATTATTATACTTGTATTATAAAAATACATTTTATACTTATATATTTTTTTTTTTTGTAATTGAGTATTTTTAAACCATTTTACCTCGTTGCTCGTTTCAAAAATTGTGTTAATTTATAAGATTTGTGCACAAAATATGTGAAATGAAATATTATTTGACTTCGGCTAAACCTTATCAGCTTATCTCATAGATCGGTGGGAGTCAAATTTATTTTAAAATATAAAATAAATTGAATATATTTTAAATTTTGGTCCAATTTTCATAGAATTTTTTTAAGTCTTTCTAAAAACACGGCATATACCTACTATTAATGGGTTATCTATAGACGACAGGCGTTTTCTTAATATTAAATTTCAAAGTATACCTAATTAAGAGTAAATATATATCTGATGTTTTAGGTATTTTTTTTGATAATTTTATGAATTTTTCATTATTTAAAATTGTTTTAAAAAACAATGTTATTTTTATACGTTTGTCGTTATTTTTATCTACGTATAGAAAAACAAATAGTATTATTAATTTATTATAGGTTCATATTATAATGTATTTATTAAGAATCATACTATATACTAATAAAAGTATTAAATTAGGGTTTGGAACAGGTTTTGAAAACACTGATTATTTCATATAATGATAACCTCCTCCTAAATCAAATCAAAGTAATCTGTATTCTGTATTTAGTAAATGTTTGAAAAATTATTGTACAAAAAAAAAAAAAAGTGGTAAACTTCCTTTTTTAAGATGAATATCATAGTATTATTTAATTATTTTAATCAATATAGTCTGATATTGTGTTGAATATTAAATTACGACTAGTTAGGTTTAATTAATTATATAATATATAAAAGCTAATATGTATATTACCAAAGGTTTGTACCACTTGGTAATGGAAAAAATAATGTAAATAAGCAAGCAAAACCAAAATCTTCATATTATTATTAATTAAAATTGATTACATTTTCAAAAATATCCGTTTGTAAATGCAAAAAATGAAACTATATCACCCATCGTAAAATCAATGATTACTTTGTAGCGGTCTATGACATCTTGGCGTAGACCATTTTGACGTATGGAAATTTTATCGCGTCGCAGTTTTGGTGTATTTAAACTAAATTCACGTTTTCACTATCATTAATATATTATAATTTATAATAATTAAATAATTTTTAATATACTAGTATAATTATATTATTATAATCGGTGAAATCTTGAAATATATAAAAATATAATAAATATATTTTTGTAGTATAAATATTATATTTTTGTATCATAGTGGTATATATTAGCTCATGCGAGTGTATGGTGTATAATATCTACTATGTAGTACCATAAGTATAGTATATAATATACCATACTTATACCCTTATGTTTGTAATCGAAATTATTACAAAATTTAATCTACTAATCAGTTCCAATCGATAATGAATACAATTATAAGACAATTATATGAGTATCGAAATTTGATATAAATATTGTATACAATTTCAAATACAATTATTATTCATTTATTTTTTTCTACCCATACGCCAAAGTGTCTAATGCCAAAACGACCATACACTTAAATGGTCTTACGCCAAAACGGCCACGCCAAAAAGTCCTTGTTCACTTTGCAGGTTAGAAAATCACGTCTTTTCGGACTACCCATTTCTGGTCAGGTTATTTATTTTTATTTTTATTATTTACGTGTAACACCTACCTATTATTTTGGTATCTGTGAGTGATTTGTTGAATATTCGTGCACAAATTCGTGCAATATTCTATACGTGGACCGTGTGATGACGTGTGTGTGATTTGTTTTTACATAAGAGGAAATAATAAAAGCATTCCGAGAACGTGAAATTTCAAATAAAATATTCTATTTGTTTTTCAATGTAAAATTGGTTATTTACAAATACAACAATGATAATAATAAAAAATATTATTTAATTTTATGAATTCAGTGCAATCTATATGCTACACTATATATAAATAATAGAAATACATCTCAAGAACGCTTAATTTTCATAAAGTTTTCGTTTAGTTGTTTTTTTTTTTTACTGTGTATAGTCAATTTTGTTGGGTATTTATCGTGGTGTTATCCAACAATACTATATTATGTTTTTTTGTACATATTATGTATATAAATTTTCGTTCTTTTTTTTTTTTAAATCCACGAAAGAAACAAAGTACATGCGTTGTTTACCGCAATAGTGTATGCAATGACTTAAACAACAAAACTCGAAAGAGTAATAAAATTTGATCGCACTTATATATATATTATAAATTACGATATATGCTACAAGCTGATAGAAAACTTCGGCGGAGTTCGAGTGTTAAAGTTTCCGTATCATAATATAATCACGATTGGAGTAAAATATTATTTCCCGAGTGTATAGGTATTTGCGAGAGAAGTCTGTATTTGAGAGAAATTAGAATTTCCGTTCAATTTCCAAAATTAGTATAAGAATACACTTCAAAATATAGTTAGAGTAACGTACGGCTAGCATATTATATTAATAAAACTTAAAGTTACCACTTTTATGACATAAAAGTCTCTGTACCTATAATTATTTATAGGCATTAATATTTAGTAGTTATACCTACTAGGTATTCAAAGTTTTAAAACCATTTTTGAAAAGTTCAAAGTTTTATAAAAAGCTATCTTAAATTAAAGAATTAATTGACATTGTTTACGATTTACTTCTATTACCTATAAATAGATATTTTACTCAAGAAATAATAACTATTAGCTGGATTACAATAATTGGGTTATTTTATCGAGATGTTATACCTATGTATGAAGAATATTGGTAAGTATACTCATAACCGGGATTAGAATTTTATAGCATTTAAAATTGCAGAAACTTGCGCTTTAATAGTACCTCAAAAATGTAATTAAAAGGACAAAATATGCAAACTACATGATATATAATATAGGTACCTATACGACGCTTACAAAATTCGTTTGACAATAATATCAATCATAGTCGATAAAAAAAAACCCGCTTCAAGAACAACATATTACAAGAAAACAATTAAAATTACAATAAAATAATACGCATTACTATATATTAACTAACGTAAAAATCAAATTATCAGGTAATATATTATGGTTGACAGTAAACTAAGAACACGTTTATTAAATTTGTTTATTTATGAAATAGGTATGACCAATTTTAATTTAAAAACCGGTAAAAATGCAAATATCTCAAAATGTTCCAAAACAGCTCAGAAATCTAAATAATTGCAAAATATGCAAATGCTATTAAATCACTGCAACCATGCTCATAACACTAGATGATAAATTTGTATGGTAACTGAGTATAATTTTGACAGTTATTATACCAATCAAACAATACTCGTGTAAATAAACAAGTTTTAGACAGAAAAAATATGTATATACACTTTTCGATTGATTTTTAGTTCTTTATACATTGTTGAAAAGGAATTTGTATTTCATTTATATTGTTATATCTTAAAAGTAACTCGTTAAGTTAAAAATTGTTAAAAAAACATTACTTATAATTTAATTAGTGATTTAAATAATATTTTCTATAGTCAATGAATTATGTAACGAATGATTAATGTTATTATGCTTATGTTACATTATATTCTTATAATGTGATTTTACTTAATATACTTTTATGAACTTTGCATTCGATTATAGAAAATTCCCAAAATCACTAGATTATTAGTTGTTTTAAATTTTCTATATTTAAGTATTTTGTGTTTTTAACCCTCATTGGGTGGGTATTTCATTAAATATTTTATTTGATATTACTTCAAATCTCTATATGATGTCAAACTTGACATGTAAAAGTTCACAAAAATAATGAAAAGTGCTGGCTTCTAGAAAAATCGGAATAATTTAATATTGAGTACGAATAAGTAATAATGTTCTATGTAGTAGCATAAAGTATATGGGTTTTTAACATGTGTAAATTTACTTGATATAGATACATCTGATACGTGGCCAATTGTTTATGTAATTAAGTTAGGCCTTTCATACATTATAAATGATGTAATTCTATTTGTAATATTATTGTTTATGAATATAGAATTATACGCATACGCATAGTCAAACCTGATAAAATTAGCCATTCTCACTTTAGGAACATCATGATTTACCTATAATGTGCAAACGTAGACTGCACTACTTATGAGCAGAGTTTTCTGAGGATTAAAAAAACATAATCACACAGTAAAAGTCATAACTGAACTCGGGATAATATGGCGTAGGTACCGATGTTTTTAAATGTAAAGACCATAAAGTTTAGATCTTAACGGGGATCGTGGTAACAGCTGATGATTTTTGAAATAAGACGTGCGGTGTTTTCCAGGGCACGGATTTTCAGAAAAACCGCCGCTAAATCGTCAGTTGCCGAGAAGAATTACAATCTCCTCGACAATATAATGACGATAGTAATATATTTATTTCGTAACGGTAAAGTTTCTGTGGTCGTTGGTGTATTTAATTTCTGAAGTTTCGCACTAACAAGTTGAGCAAAGCGTTTGAAAAAACGAACATAAAAAAGCTACTGCAGCCACGGCACCATCTGTTTCGGCCAGCTGAACGCTATAGTTGTGGCGGTTCTGGCAACAATTTAATTATAGTGATATGATAAGAAAAATGCGATGGCTTAACCTAATTATAATATACCTAATGATTTATCGTTCTATGAAAATAATATTTACAATTATTCATTCGATTTCGGAGTTTAATCAGAACAGATTTTTTAAATGGATTTAAACTCTCACGATATTTAAACAAAGTAGAATAAACATCCACTAGTTAATAGGTTAAAGTTAAGGAGTTGTTAACTTTTTAGCTTAATTAGGTAGTAAGTGTTATGTTAAGTTTATTTTATGTTTATCAAACTTGGTAAGTTAATGATAATTAGCTCGTTTTTGTTCATTCCAAATATGTTTAAGACAATATTTAGTTTAGGATCAGTTTTTTTGGGTATCAATGAACACATTTCCTTAAATTGTTAAAAAAATATAACAGGAAAAAATGTAATGTCCTAATTATTTAACCCGTCCTAGTTAATTTCATCGTTCAATTTTCCAATCTTCGGATAAGCCATTATACTTAATATGTAATATAAATACATTGGTACTTTTATTTTTAGTACCTATAACTATATAGGTACCCATCGAAAAATTAAATTTTAATATTTTAAAGAATCTGTATGAATAATTCGATGTAGGTGTAATTACAGATTTTCAGTAATGCAACTATATTAGTCAGTAAAAGTAATTACATCACTGTCAAATTACTTAAAGTAATATCTTTTGAATTTAAAAAAATATGTGTTACCTATAAGGCATAAGACATAAAAACACTCTAATTTCTTACAATTACAATCTAAAAATAGCTTATTTTATAGTAGGGGCCGATCAATCGGTGATTATAACATCTAACAAATAACAATCTAAAAATGTATTATTAATAACGATATTAAATTTACAAGATAAACAAAATTAATGAATTAGAATTAATTTTACTATAAAAGTACCTACCGAATTAACAAATAAAGGTAAAGATATTATAGAATAGTATTGTGAAAAATTAATATTAAAAAGTAATTCAATTCCATTTGAGTTATACTAAAAAAAAATTTAATTTAATTACCAACGTATCACTTCAAAAGTAATTTATTTACAGTTACTCATCTATCTTTCTAATACTCGTATTAGATATTCTATACTATATTTCTAAAATCATAATATTTTACGTGACATGAGAATTTATTAATACATGTTATTGTACTTAAATATAATTTTAGTATGTTATTGTACCAAACATCCTTAAAAAGTAATATATAATAATATAACATATAATCAAATATATATATATATATATAAATATTATCTATCTAAAATTAATTTTAAAACAAAAATAATTGTTAATCATTATTGTAATAAAATTTATTTATCGATTAATTGACGTGCAATACATTTTCATTTGTCAATTGTTTTTGAGCAATTAATATCTATTATTATAATATATTATAAAATGTATAATAATTCATAACATTTAATAACTATTATTAATTTTGTAGTAGTTATTTTACTTCTTAATTTAATCTTCTATTATTTATCAATGAATCGTATCCAAGGGAGGAGAGGATCTATGGTGACTAGACCCTCTCCACCCTCATGAACTTTTATTTTAGTCATATGTAGTAAAGTTTTTAAAACAACACTTAATATATAAAAATATGTAGATGTTAAAAATGTAAAAATCTGGATACGTATATTATATATTGTTTAATTCTACTTTTAAAAATTTTCGTGATTACTGATTAGTATAAAAATAATTATAGGTACTAATAATAATAATAATAATAAACTAATAACAATACCTACAATTATTGTGTAGATACCATGTTACCGGTTAACGACCGATTTGATTGGAACAAAACCCATGTCAATTTATATTATGTACCTACGTGGCTACATCATTTATTTTATTATGTTTGATATAAAATAAGGATAGGAATTAAAGTTTATAATACCTATTCGTTTTATTTCCACTAATAATAATATATTAATGTATCTATGTAGGTATTATAATATAATACATTATACTATATTAAATATCGGATTATTAGTAAATAATTTTGGCACCTAATATGCATTTAAATATAAAATACCGAAATCGCAATTTACAATAAACAACGTGGAAAATCATGTCTGGTCTCCCGAAAGTTTATATTATACTTAATTATTCTAATACTGTAAATTGTGACATAGTGTATATAGTAAATAGGTAAACAAATAATTCATACATGTATAAACAAAAACAAATAAATAAAACATTTTGCATATAATCGTATTTTTTGTTTATTTGTTTATTATCCTGAGCAGTGTTCAATTATATAACTGGTTAAAAATAATTGAATGTTGGTAACTATGTAAATGGAAAACGACTGACGTGTAAGAACAGATTTATTTATATTTTAATTTTTAAACATTTCCAATTTTACATTTGCGTATTTCAATGACACAATAGTACTTACTATACACATCAAACAAAAAATCTAAAATATTTTATACAAAGATATAGGCATTAACTAATAAAAATGTTAATGTTTTTTTTTTTTTTTTTTTTAAGTAACTGAACTAGTTAATAATTTTTTACATTAATTCATTCTCTTAACTATAGTTTGAATTTTCATTTCATTAACTTACAACATAAGAGTTAAATTTGTTAATCATCCAATTAATAATAATTAACACGCTGGGGAGCAACCAAATTTCGTGAATTTCAATATAATAATTAGTTATTAGGTAATACTTAAATGTATACCTAATATTTAAAAAATGTATAATGTGGTTAAATTTATTACACTTCGTTGAAAAGTTTTAAAGATTCCAATTTTAATTTTTGTAATGAAAATAAAAATAATAAACTTTTTTTTAACTCAGTTTAGTTTATAGTTTTTCGAAATTAACTTTCAATACTGAACAAGTGAACTATTACATTGCGACTGAAGGTTTTTGAATTAATTTGACTTAACTTTTTAAACTTTTTTTATTAACTATTTCATACAATATTTTACATTATATACCTACCTATATATATCATATTTATTTGCCGATTATTATTGATTCTTAAGTAATTTGATATTTATAAAAATAAAATTAGTCAAGTTTAAATTAAGTTCATATAAAATTAAAGATAGTTGATTCATCAATAAAATAATTTAGGCATACAACATGTTCAATTGTCTTATATAGCGTTTGGAATGTTAATATAAAAATTTAATTAATTCATGTACCTACTGAGTTATTTTAAAAGAAACCTTTTCTGTTCACGTTAAAAAAAAAACTGTTTATCCTATAATTCTTTCTGAACACTGATAAATAAATAACTTTGTATATTATAAATTGTTTAAAAATATAAACTAATTTTACAATTAAGCTACGTTTTTGGTTAAATTTCGATTACATTTTTTCCTTTAGCGAAATTTAATTTTAAATATAATTTTAAAGTTAGATTCTAATAAATATATAATATTGTTTTTCAATACGAGAATGTAAAATTTTAATTAATAGAAAATAAAAGACAAAACCATATAGTACTTTCGAATGTAGTAAGATATACATAAATCATTTAAATTCGAAAATCAATCCTAGGCTGACTAAAAAGCGATATTATTAATTATGATAAATACAATTGTTATTGTATATAACAATTATTCAAAGAATTGTACTATTTTAACAATTCATTTTCGTAATTTTGTTATGGCCCTAAAAAAAGCTATCCTTTATCTTCTCTCCCCCGTTTCTCCATAAACAAACCAACTTCATTTTAAATCCAATTTTAATATTTTGTTTGATTTTCGTCAATAAATATAAAATATAAAATTGGTTTTTCTTGCTCTTTAACACTGCAAACATTTCGGTCTAAATAAATTCCACATCAAAGACGCCCGATTTCTCATCTACTATTCTTGACTAATATAATAGATACACGATGAAGTATGTACAGTCTTCAATATGTTCTACAAGTATTTTATTTTTTCATAAAATACAAATATTAAGTTATTCTTTAGTGTTGTTATTGGAAAATGTCTCTTTCAAAATAATATGAAGGTCTAACGATTTTTCAATTTTTAGATGCTTTCGACCGAGTTATACACATTTACGTCTTTCGTACATTCGTGGTTCATTTAATCCAGATAACAAAATATCTATTGGAATTCTGGGAACAAATTTAATATTTATTTTTAGCGAGTTTTAAAAAATAAATTCGTAGATAAGACGGAACTCGTTCACATAAGTAATGTATATCGATCTTTAGATTTGAAGAGAAAATCTGGCTGGTCATGGCTATCATTTTTATTCAAAATTTTTTATTTTCCCAATATTTATCTTAAATAAAAAAAATACACCAATTTAGATAAAATTATTAATTTTTTGTAGATTATATTATACATCTAAATAATAACTAGATGTTCCTAAATAAATGTATTACGAGAAGGGATAAAGGAGGCAGAGTTCAGGTGTTACATGTTAATTTATTATTTGAAGAAATAATTGTATTTTGAATAAATTTTAGAAGATAATTCACTTATTTTGACAATAAATATTATTATATTATTATCCGGTCTATTATCGGAGTACTTTAATCTTCCTACTAGGATCATAAGAATTGAAATTGAAAAAAATTTTATTACCCGTATAAGTGATTCGGGTGTTCACTTGAACACGAGTATCTATTCAAATATCATAATATATTAATATAGAAATGCTCATTTTCAAATATTTTAAATACGGTTACAAATATCATTCGATTGATATTAATATACTTACAATATTGAAATATTATAGGAGTTTTAATATAATAGTTAATATCGAAGTAAAACCTTGAAAATATCACCAAAATTTTAACTTTAAACTATGACAATTACGAAATTCGAAGACGATTGTTCCTGCAATTTTAATCGTATTATTTACGTTGAACAACGACTTTTAGAGAGCGCGTCAAAATGGATACAGCCGGCGATTGTTATTAATTCGGCATAACAGTATTTTGCTCTATCATTTTTGACAACGTCCGTCGAGAGTCGAGTCTACGTGACGTAGTCAGACCCCGCGATAGTTCCATTTTCAGTAGATGGTGTACCACCGGGGAGGTAAATAGAAGGATGATAACAATAACAGTGTATAATCGGTCGGTAGATAAGCGTGAATGGGATGTTCGTGACAGGATTCCACTCGGGGAAAATATTTCGAAACACTATCAGAGCATCGGCTGTAGGTAAGTATCTATCCCTATTGTGTGTTAAAGGCGACCTGTATAACACATAATAACATAATGTATAGCTTGAAGTCGAGTGCGTCGATCAAAACAAACACGGACCGGGCGAGAGATTTCTCTCCACCCATGGTTAATATTACTCGAGGGTTAAGGTCGGATTATATACACTGCACGGCCCATCATCATCTGTTGAAATCTCCTTCGAACCGCACTCGGCGGGGGACCGACGACGACATGACGTCGAGTGGTCTCCAAAGCCGTAAGTCGAAAAGCCAGACACAATAAAACCTATTATCACGTCGAAATATATTACCAACCTCCGTGGCCCTTCGGTCTACAAATCTCGATAACAATTAATCGCGGTTCGACCGCAAAGTTCTTGGCAAGGCCGATCAAGTCGATTCAAATTTTACAGTCCAATCAGTAAAATAAGTAGATAGATATCAAAGTGCATACGAAAATTAAATGTTCAGGGAAGTTCCGAGTTTTAATTTGTACCTACTTGATTAAAATATGGAATGGATGGCATGGCATGTGACATATTATTATTATTATGGTCACAACTCGCGACAAATAAAATACCTATTCAGTTTGGTGTATTATTTCCAGAACAAATCGTTTTTGACTCAATAATGCTGCTCAAAATATTAAAATCCGTATAAATAGATCGAAATTTGTGATATTACTACGTAATTCCGAAAAAATGATACTTGCATAATTAACTAGGAATAAATACATATATATATATAATAAATGTCATTAAATTAGTTATATCAATTCAAGGGAAATACCTTGTTTATGATATTTCGTTCAAACAAATAACAATGTTTCATAAACCATAACAGTCGTGCACATTAAGAGGCTGCAACACCAACGAAAAATCGACCTAAAAGCGTGACAAAACTGTGGAACTTTGAAAAGTCGGATTTCAATTCTGAAAACTGTTTTGAATTCATCAGTTTGTCTTCTAGGGATCGATC
>JAIPRL010004940.1:0-35051 GCA_025469235.1 Pemphigus obesinymphae
TCATTGCTTTCAAATTCAATACATCCACCAAAAGTACCCTGCCCAGTAGCGAAGTGCATCCACCAATACTGACACCCGACGAGCGAAGTGCTTCCACAACCTACTGACCGGCTTTTTTTTTTTATTACATTCATTAAATTTTTTATAAAAAACTATTTCGTTTTATTTTCACATACATTGAAAATTCCTCTATTGTTTATTTTATATCTATATATACTCTATATTGTTATAATATGGAATTCAATCTGTAAATTGAATTCGTGTACCTATGGGCCAAATTCCGAATAAACAATATTAACATTTTAGTAAAAGACGATATGAAAAAATATTTTGAATATATTCGCTAATTGCACTCTGTGTGGCTTTTTTTTTTTATTGAAATGTGCCTTGAAAACTTCCAATGGTTTGGTATGAGTCACAATGATTTTCATATTTCTGCGGTCACGTATCAAGGAAAAAAGAATTAATATTTTGATAAACTCCATTAAATATAATATTCCACGTTACATATACATTTATGGTTAGTATTCGCGATAATATAAACAATATTGTCAAACATAGGGTAGAATATTCGTAGATATTATGTAAAATGAATTTAATTAGGTTGAAAATCTGAGAGAAAATAATACCCAAAAATATCGAAACTTTGAGAAATGTTTATTTATAGGGTACACCCATAATAGGACACAATAGGGGTAGAATACTTACAAAACATTTTTATAAAAACATATTATTAACAAATAATATATATTTACACGTAATAATTTTAGTGTATGTGATATAATATATCAGTGATATATAATATATATGCAATAAAATATCTACACTCTAATAATTATAGTTATTATCTAAAATAGTATAGATATTTTTATTCAGGAACTCTTATCTTTTACGGTGAAATGATCAGATTGTAGGAATATGAGAAATATTTCAGAAATGTATTATTGAAAATCATTTTAGTTTTTGCTGGAACATGTGGGGGGCAGAGGTTAACAATTTGAAATCATTCAATAAAATCATTGTAGACATCAAACGAAAGAGATTTTTTAGTGAAAACCACAACTGTATCAGAATTTGAAACACATCGATTAAGAATCATTCAACCATTACTTAGGTACCTCAGATAGTTAAGATAATGTTAGCGCTACCATTTTTAAGGGATTCTATATAGGCAACATTTAGACAATTTTATGAAAAGTGAAATTATAATAATTTAATGTTTATATGCATTTAAAAAATGAATAATAATTAGTCCTATTATTGTATAATTTTTATTTTTTTTATGAATTTATAAAATGTTATTAAAAATATTACTTTTATATTTCTTATTTATAACAACTTACAGACATCGCAGAAAGACGAAACAAAATAAATGATAAAGAACAATATTATCCGGCGTTAGATAATATACGTAGCTATTTTATAATATATGCATTTAAAAACGTTTTATGAGTTATTAAAAACTATTTAATTTTTAATTTTTTAAAACTAATATATATAACTCTTGGAAAAATTTAAAAATCGAAAAAAGGCTACGTAGGAAATTAGATAATGATATTATCAATAAATTTTTTTTTTTCATGTTTTTAAGATGTTTGTAAGTTTTTAAAAATCAAAAATTCTAACATGAGTTTTTCACTAAAAATTGTTTGCAATCACACCCTCTTATTTGATTAATATTTCAAATATATAATATGTAATACTATTAAATTTCATGGGAATAAATTTATATTAAAAAGGACAAAATAAATAATATGGACAATTTCCAATTTTCGAATATCATGTTTTAAAATAAATTCCAGTATAAAGGAATATTATAGATATTCAGAAATTCAATTCGTTTACGGGTTTATTATTAATATTTTATTATTATTAATCAGATTGCAGTGATGTAAAAGAGGTTGAAGGTTTTTTTTTTTTTTTTGAAAACTCTTCAAAAACGTTTGTGTATATTTATAACAAAATACGTCACGAGATTGGGGAATATTTCTTTATCGCATTATATAAAGGTCTTAAGTCAATAATACTGGGTTATGAAAATAAAATAATAATAATAATAAAAATACAAATAAAATAAAATAATAATTTTCGACGTAGTACCTGACTCAGTTGTATTTGTCTGACACACGCGCAACATAGTGAATCGGGTTTCGTGTTTCAAATTTCGGGAATAATTGGTTGATTTTAGGATGTTTTTTTATTTTTATTTTTATATATATATATATTACACATATATATTACCATAAACGCCAAACGGCTTTTAACCATTAGTATAATAACAATATTATTAAAACATTAATATTAAGAATATACTTAATGAAAATTATAAACAGTAATAAAAAATGGTATGCAAAACTAATTATAACAAATAAAATTAATTAAGGCCAAATATCAAAATTGTTGTCATTTAAAGATCGCATTGCTCTAACTAACGGATCATTCATTAAAAAATTTGATCGAGAGGTTGGAATTTGAAATATCTCACGAGATCTGGTAAGAACCTTAGGTACATGTAAACTTATACGCTCAGGAAGCCAGGATGAGTACCTACCTTACCATGCAGTAGATTCAACAAGAAAAGTTGATCCGTCCTAAGCCGCCTGTTTTTAAGTAAACTGAGTTTTAAAACTTCCATTACTGGTGTATAATTATGCTATAATGATTGGGTATTAATAGGATATGATGACCTATTGGTTATCATAATTAATAAATAAATAATAGCAACAGATGGAACCAGTTTTCCAGATATGCATATTTACACGTTTTAAGAGCTGTTAAAATATAGATTTTTAAATTTTTTTTTAACAGCTTTTAAAGCTCGTAAAAATGTTTTTGTCAAAAATCGGTTTCATCAGTCGCTATAAATAATTGTCTTCTTTATAATTCTGTTTTATTTCATCTTTCTACAATATTGTCTAGTCGATGAAAATGAAAAACGCGTAAACGCGTTTGTTTTTTCATATCGTGATTACCGGACAATTAAAAACGGTACCGACACAGGCGTATTTTAAATATTATTTAATTTGTTCGGTTTTAATTTCCCGTGAAACTTTTACACCATTGTGCATTATAATTATGGCTCTGTAACGTACGGTATAATGTGAAGATCTGTACCGTATATTATATGGAATACGTGTATCGCGCGAGTCAGTGACTCACGGTATACGAATCACGTGATAATAAACATCGTGCGTAAAAAAAAACGGAAATTTTCGACTGCAGACCTCGGGGATGGAACCCGTGCCGAATCAAAATTCGAAACGGTCCGTGCTTGGAGAATATATAATTCATAATATTCCCGAACGAATAGAACCGTCGGACGATGGAGCACGCACGGGGTACGGTGCACTACGTTTATTACGCCTATACGTACGATTTCTGAATGAAAAAGATTCCTTTTTTTTTTTTTACCACCTCATATCGACAAAGTGGCATTGTCCGGGAAGGGGCGTCAGTGGCGGCAGAAGACCTCGTAAAACACGCGGACACAATAACGTATGTACGTGAATGCGCTGCGGAACGACCGTCTCGATCGCCCACCTCACAACGCACGGGTTTCGGGTAGGTTGTCAAGCAGGTGGTCGGGCAAAATACCTCTCGGCCGAGACGTTTTAGCGCCATTCCGCCGGCCCGGCACTGCCGTCGGGTCTAGCCGCACGTTATATATACGAACATATGATATAAGGACATTCAGAGCAACACCTTATCGTTTTGTTGTTATCAGTGCTCGTGTTGTGCGGGGACTGAGTACCTCAACTAATTTTTCAGAAATTTCACCGTACCTTCACTATTTTCGGTTAAAGAGAGACGCAGAATATATTTGCCGTCGAAACAGAATTAAATTAAAAGATAACACAGGTACTATTACCTACTTACCATAATTTATGGAACTGTTTAAATAAATACCTTTGATTAATTATTCATTAAATGTAATGTAAGATATCTACTTCAAAACTAAAATATAGTTGTATATAATGAGAGGTGAATGGGGGGGGGGGAGTGTAGACCCCACGGTACAACAAGGTATAAAAATTGATGGGGACACTTTTTTTCTTATGAGTAAATAGAATGCCCCTACTCTTATTTTGCCAATTCGAACACTGGTCGTAATCGTCCGTAAATTTAATTGGCAGTTCCCAATTTCAAGTGAAAATCTGCAGTATTTACATATTTTGTTTTCTGCTAATACGATATACGAACATTTTTAAATTATGGTTTTATAATTCGAATGATGTTAACAAATGAATTTCAACAATATGTATAGTTTGGTACCTATTTAAATTTTGTATAAACTACTACAATGTTTATTTGACTTTGTTATAACAAAAACAAAACCAAGTGAAAAATAATTGTTTCGAAAATATACCAAAATTATTTATTACTTATTTAATGCACGTCAAGCAATAATTTTTACAAACTCCTAAAATAATTAGTATTGTCCACACTATTATAAATTATTAATAGGCAATATATACACAAGATATATTTGTATATTATATTAGGAGAAAATAAACATAAGTACAGGTTTTCACTCGAAAGTGGAGAATCGCCAATTAAATTTATGGGTGATAAGTGATAACAACAAAATTATATGGTGTTGCACTAATGTCCTGCGAATAGACATGCCTACCCGTTATATACAATACGAGTATACTCGTATTATCATGGTTCGTTATAAATACTACGAGTTACGGCACCCAATAGCGTGATGTGATATCATTATCAATGTACGAGAGAATGTTATCGTACAAATTAAAATAAGAATGCGTGATATTATTATTTACATAGATTTCCAAATTGTATGCTTTTATAATTCGTACGTTTAGGTATACAGTTATAAATTAATTAATAATATAAATCACAATAAACACATAATGTTTTGTCGATAATAACGTCAATTTTTTCTGTTATTTTGTTATTTTTTTTTTATAATTTTTAGAAAATCTAATAACGTCGATGAAACTAAATGATCTAAACTACGTTTAGATGGTAATAAGTTAGAGCCATATATTTTATTTACCATACTACTCATTTTCTCGTAAGCATTATTAAGACCTTATATAACCTAACCTAACCCATAATTAACCTTTATATTTTATCGTTCTATTTTTACAAATCCATATCCCAGGTAGGACATTAATTAGTTTGAAAAGTTCTTTAAAATTATCCGTCTCTCCTTTTACTTTACTATTACATATGATTACGTTATTTAATATAGATTTTAAATTATTTAAAAACTCACTGTCACTCATAATAATATCAACGAAATAAAATAAAATATCAAAGTATAAATTTGTAGATGCACACAAGTGTATAAGTGTATAAGTGTAATGTATAAACTAAACTACCAAGGTGAACCTTCAGATTGTAAAAGTATTTTTTGTTACTATACAATATGTGTTATACAATAATCTGATGATAATGATAATGATAATAACACACTATTGGGTGCCGTAACACGTAGTATTTATAATGACAATAGGTATTATTATTATTATTATTATTATCATAACGTAGTTACTTTTTTGAGTAACGTAAGAGTAACTACGTTAGTTATTTGAAAGTAACTTTGTAAAATAACGCATTGCATTTTTATAAATAAAAAAATAATATTAATTCCATTAAATTTGTCTAAAATGTACGATAGGCCATCATACCCAGTGAAAAGTATATATTCCAACGATTGTACGATTTTATGTTACATAGGAGTAGGCATGATATTGAATTTCATAATATTCGATATGACGATTATCAGAAAAAATAAAAATATTTTCGACATATGAGTTTATTATTTTAATTTTTACATATTTAAAAATGTCGAATGTAACGTCGTTGTAACTGGTTACTTTCGAATCAAAAAAGTAATGTAACGCTATTACTTGTTTTATTTCGGTAACGAAAAATTAATCTGTATACATTCTAGTTTTGTAACTAGTAACGTAACTTCGTTACTTTTTCAAAGTAACTTACCCAACACTGATATTATACATATTGTGTACATTTTGTTCACTACTATTGTACACATTCGGACGTGCTACGTACGATTATTATCGTATCGACATTTAAAAGGTAAAAGGGACTAAGCACCAATTTCCAAATTGTTCAGGAGTGCCAAAAAACAAGATGTTATATATATATATATATATATATTGTGTTATAACCTTAGATTTTCATGTAATCAATCGTTTTGAGACTTAATATAAAACATTATGGGTTAATACAATATTTTTTTGATTAATTGTCATATTAATTGTTTATAATTATAATTTATAACCAATTAAAAAAAAAGCCTTTTTTTCATACCTTATATCCCAAAGATGTTCTATTGATAATTATGAATATAATAAATATGATATTATTAAAATGGCTTTCACAGTTTGAAATAATTATTTTTTTTATAAAATATTATTGATTATTCAACGATAATTTGTAATAAAAGTATTTTAAAAATTATAAAAAATAAACTTAATATTTAAAATTATTATGATATGAATATAATTAAGTTAATATTAATAAATATTTCTTAATAATAATGATATTGCCATGATGAAATATAAATAACCTCAGTACCTACTTAGTAAATAATTAAAAATATATATTAGACAAATATTTATTTGAGCTCCAATCTCCACTTATTTTTTAAAGTTTTTATTGTACCTACCTAATATAATTATTGTAATAAATACATTACACTGAGTTCTTGTAAGTCAGTGAAGTATAATCAGCATTCTATATTATTATTATAGACATTTTTAAAGGCATACCTTTATTCTATAATTATTAATTATTATTGAAATCAATTAGGTAACTTGCCTGGAAATATTTAATTATTTTTAAATATTACATAAAATAACATTATAAATCATAGTAAATAGTTATTAATAATAACACTAGATTGTAACAAAAACAAATTTTAAGTATAAACACATAACTTCCTAACAAATTATTTTTATTTAATAAATATGACTTATTTATTTAAAAACAAAAACAATAAAATTAAAATTATAAGTACCTCAAGGAGAGGAATATTTATATAATAATGGTAACACTTTCTTAGTGGAAATTATAAGATTAGTGAATAATATGTTTATCAGTTTCATTTAAACAGTCATTTTATCATATATCAATAATAATTTGGCCGGTCAAAATAATAATATTATTGTTAATAATTAATACCGTTTCCCGCTTTTTACTGTGCCGACCAAAACACTAACCAAAATGATAAATTGAAGTAACCGTCAATAATGACGTTTACGTTTTATCACGTTTTACTGAATGCCGTTTACGTCTAAATTAATTGACGCTAACTAATCCAATGTTTTCAGTTCCGCCAATTCTTTGACGACCTAACCATTGTATTATTAAACATCGATTGTTGATAGTAAACTTATATGTTATCGATGTCCGAGTGGGATTAATCGATGTATAAGTACATGTGCCGCTTACATCAATACTATATGGAAAAAAGTCGATTTTGAAAATAATGTCGCATACGCCCTTTCATATACCTTCTAACCGTCGTCGTGGGTATATTTTTATTTGTCGGCAGCGTGGAAACGGACGGACGAATCGTTCGGTCGGCGGCTGTGGGCGACTACGGGGCCGTTCTTCTGTGGCGAACGCGCGCGGAGGCCGCCGGTGACGACGAATGGACCGGAAAAAAAAAAAAAAACTAGATAAGCGCCTATTCCATAATATATATTGTAACAAAATATAACGAAAAATATGTCAGAGCCAATAGAAAAGAAAAAGGTTCTCAATTATTGTAAAACACGAAAATACATTGCACACAATGCCCTGATTTTTATTATCATAGATTAGATATCACGTGTTATAATAATATGTGCGAACGGTTTTAAAAAGAGTAAAATTATTTTATTTTTGAGAAGTGCTTTTTCGAGTGTTCTGTCGAGTTGTTTGAAATCTGGCTGATAATTGCTAAATGCAGTTCGTACGAGTTCATCTAAATGTTCGTTAGTCAGTTCAGACAGATATTTCTATTTAATGAACTTAAGCGTTGAATACCGTGATTCACATATATAAGTATTCCAAAATATTGGGATGTCTATTGGAATATATACTCTTTTATTAGCAGGTATTTTTTTTTCTGAAACCTTCCATAATTGTATGGCCAAAACACCATTTAATTTCGGTCCCTTTTAGCCCATTGTTCCTTTACAGTTCTGGTAACTCCAATTTTACAGCTACTGTATCCTTTGTAGTCGGTGATGAAACAAAACAGATCAACAGCAAAATGGCATGAAAGTGAAGGTTTAAGTGTTCTCAAATCATTAAATCGGCCATTGATTTCTTCAGCAAGACTCGACATTTTACACGAATAATCTTATATTTTTAGCTGAACGTCTGGAAAGCTTTCAGTAATTTTTTCAAACGTTTGAAATTAGCGAATGTTTTAGTCTCGAGGTATTTTCGAAAGAGTCTAAATTTTAAAAATTAAAGTTCAATACACTCTGCGCTAAATCAGAAATAAGATTAAGCATTTTTAAAACCACATCTTTAGAAATCTACAAAGCCAAATCTAACAACCACTCGAAAGTCATTAAGTAGCCAACTCCACAAAATAGTGATGCACTGGTATACGTAAACAATGTTACGTAGTGGTCATTGCAAGAGTTAAGCATTGTCAAACTGGGCAGAGTTTTCATTTAATTATATTTATTATTTACTTTTTAAAATCTGTACCTATTATTATTTCTTTCAAGAGCCACACGAAATTAACTCAAGAGCCGTAATTTGGCCACCCCTGCGATACAAGATTATAGGTAGGTATTACTACTATACCTACTATACTTAACAAAACATACTGTACATCGGTGATACAGTAATAATACTGGTGAATACAGTAATAATAAATAAGTACATAAAGTGAGTCTTTTCAATTTTTTAATAGGTACCTACTATATAGTGCTTTTAATAATATTCTGCAATGGATAACATTGTAACTATGTATACATGGGTTATAAACTTCTAGCAAGGAAAAACGAAAATAAACTAAATACCCGAAAATATTTGGCTCATGTCATATTCGTCGAATGAGACGACCCGGGGTACTATTAAAATTATTATTTATCGTTAAAATAATATTATCGTTCGTGTGTCATTATCAATTTATTTTCATACGTTTCGACTATCTATACAAAAATAATTATCGTACGCAGTGGCGTCATTTCAGATTTTACTAGGCGGGGGCAAAATTTTGACCGGCCCCTTTACAAATAATAAATTTTTAAAAACAGCAAAAAAAAAAAAAAAAGGTCTTCACATTCTTCGCGATGTAGGTATACCCTTGCCGGTCCCCCTTAAAATTTTCCCTTTAAAAATCAATCGGGCCCGCAAAAATTAGTCGGCCCCGCATAAATCTTAGGGTGGGGCAAATGCCCCATCCTGCCCCCCCCCCAAATGACGCCACTGATCGTACGATATAAGTTAAAAGTAGGTACCTACGCATCCGGCACTTTTCGAGATGTTGTACGATAATCCTGTCGTACGATATTTTATCGTGATCATGTGAACAGCTCTATTTATATCCATGTTATTTCAAAAATCGTACGATAATATTTTCATACGATAAAATATGACGTGTGTATACCGGCCCTTATACACGTACAACATACATATTATAATATTATACACGCACACATCGAGTGAGAGAGGTGTAAAAAGAACGCCGTGGTAAATTAACGCCTTTTTTTCCCATTTCCCCTCCTTTTCGTTCATCTCCCCCCCCCCCTGCACATTATAATATTATCACTGTGCCCACCTGTAGCTGTTATAGGTACGCCGTATTATATTATCATAAACGTTTCTGTGCATTTTTATACGTATATACTATATATATATATATAGGTACATATTATATTATAATACGGTTTTCGTTCCACAGTTGATTTCCCGACGTTTTACGAGTGTGTGAGTTTTTTTTTTTTTTTTTTTTTTTCTAATGGAAAAAGTATAATATATTATATGGACGTAGTACAATGTACGTTATATAGTCCGGTCACGGACAGGGACGTAAGCGCCGGGCCCGGGCCGCTTCTCGATTTAGCGTCGGGATTAAAATATGACGAAAAAATCGTCCGGCGTGAAGATGGTAAACGTGCGTGGGCGAACGCAATGGGGGGGGGGAAGGAGTTGGGGGTTTGGGAGTTGAAACCCCCTCCGAAAGTGAAAAAAAAATAAAATAATAGACGACTTGTATACCACCTGTAGAAAACCAAGTATATATAGGGTTAACACGAATCGAGATGGTATGTTGTATAAATATATAAATATAGTTTACCTAATAAATGATATAAGTATATGTGAAGTTAGGTACATTATGGTCAGCTATGGTATGTGTTTTTAATTTTCAATTAAGGTTTTGTCGGTGGGTGTTAATTATATTATTATTAAATTATGGAATAGCAAAAATTTATTTTAAAATTACTAAAAAGTCAAATCCATAAAAAAGTAGTAAAAAAAAAAAAAAAACACCCATATATGTTATATATTTAACAATTATAATCAAATTTCTGTCCCTCACATAATAGTATAATATACTAACCTCACATTTATATTATCATTTTAAATTGTATAAATTAATTTAAATTTTATATTGTGTTATTTACTTTATAACAAATAATGAGACTACTTAAAAGTATGCATACATAATTCAATACATTCTACCTAATTTATAATAAGCACCTACATAAATTTCTATACCTAAGTACAACATTCAAATATACATATACCTGGTATATACATAGGTAGCCAGGTAGATAGGTAGTAATAAAGGTATATTTTAAAATATTGAAAATTATTTTGTCGGTCTTTAGCAATTTATAAAATTATTTATCATAACATCTATCTATAAAATACCTACCTATATAATAAATAATATATAGTTTGATTCTATATGATTCATTTATACAAATATAAAATTACAACATTTTCAGAAAACACCCCCTGAAATTTCGCCCCTGTAAACGTGCATGGCCGGATGATTGACTATAAGCGAGCCACCAAGAAAATCTCGGCTTGGCCCGATTAAGTAATATGTGGTTAAAAAAAAAAAAAAAAGAGCCTAAAGCGAAATCAGGAAAGTTTTTAATGGCCAGTAAACTACAGTTCGATAAAATATTTTTTAAAAAGGTCGAAAATGTTTTTCGGGCCGGTAGAAATTCTAAAACTCTGTGGGCCAATGGCTTCCCCATCCAGCGCTATAAATGTGCATAATAACCACGAATTCAGTGTCGTATTTGATCGGAGAGTGCGTTAGGAGAAAGAAATACCACCCCGAGGGCGTAAACTGATGGGGGAGGGGGCGAGAGAAGGGCCAACTGGTAAAATGGAAAAGGACTGTCTCCCCTTAATATTTTGTAAATTAATTTTTGAAATTCGTATAATTTTATTATGTTATTATATATTTACAGAAACTATGCTCTTGGGATCTATTCAAAAAATCCATAAATAATTATACATATAATGCATTCATTATAAAATATACAATTATGGTTGAATTAGCTGGCTTTATTACCCGTAAATCGTTTGGTTTGGCTTGAAACGTGAAATATAATAGTCTGTAAATATTTATTTATTCGTTAATTGTTATAATTATAATTAGTTATTTATTCGAAAAATAGCCAATTTCAAATAATAGTCATAAGTCATAAGTTTATAACTATAATGAATATAAGTAATAATTAACTAATAGTTTAATACAATTCTTACAAGAATTATAAAATATAAGAAAAAAAAATATAATATCTGTAAACTATTTACAGTCATTATATATGATTATATTAAAAATGAAATTTTAAAAAATAAACAAAAGAGGTAAATAACTTATTTAAATAGATCATTTACAAGATTATTGCCACGTGACATTAAAATATTAATAAGGTGATTTTACATATAATTTTGGAAGACATAACCGTAAGTTATCATTTTCAAATTAATTTTTTTCAAGATATGGATATAGTTTGTTTTCAATAAAATGTATTTACAAATACTATATTTTAATATGAGCAATAGTATGTTATGACAAAATTAGATTTAGTGCATTTTGATCAAGTTAGTGGTAAAACTACGTTTTGCTTTACTATGATGGCGCTTCATATAAAATTACATGAACAATAGTACTTTTTAATGGAATTGTTGGATAGTGCATTTTGACAAATTTTCATCGATGGCAATAGTACATTTAGGCCAAATCATAATATTTTAAATGAGTTTTTGTAAAGGAAATAGGAAGTTTTCATTACATTTAACGATTTCATTCGAAATCGTAAATCAGTTAAAACTATAACCAGTGCTCAAATTTTTATTTATTTTTTTGGAGGGGAGGGTGCCAGAGGACGAAGCTTTTCTACTCTTTTATAAAATTTTAAGAGCTGTAATTATTTTTACAGTATACGAGTTATATAGTTTTAGGGAAAGCTCATTTATTGAAACCCCGAAAGTTGGTCAAGTATTAACCATAATATTAACTACCGTTAAGTTAAGTAAAATATCAAATATCTATGTTATAAATTAGGTGAATTTTAGAATTATTATATATTTTGGAAAATTTTGAAATCGATTCATATCATCTTAATTGATGATCGCATCACGATAAATATTATGTAACGACTTTTAAGATAGATCTTACATTCCAACCGTACCAAATATAATTTTCGGTATTGATTTGCTAGGAAATTTTTTACTAATATATACATATATTATCGTCTTTCTTGATATTTTAATATGTCACATATAAACATAAAGTTAAAATTTTTTCAATATTTTCGAGTAAAATCATGGATTTTATATGATAATAATGTAGGTATCTACTCAAATAGTGAAATTTGTTTTAAAATTTGTTGAATTTTTCGTAATGTCAACAAAGTCGACGCGTCTAATTATCTAATAATCCTAGTTATTTCATATGTAAATTGTATGCCAAAACACCAACACCAAGATAGGTTTAAAAAGGAACTGTGTACGTTCCAAATATGAACGCCTTTTTCGTTTTGTTCGCTTCTCATTCGACTCTAAACGCATAAAACCATTATTTAGGTATTTAAACGTTTTTCATTCTCCTTCACATAAAACATAATATAATTTTTAGTCGTACCAAAATGGACATATTTCTCTGTCTTACATAAATTTTATTTTTAATGCGAAAAATAAAACCAGTTGTGGTCGTAAATGCGAACGCAGTGAACTTAAAAGTGCGTTTTGTGTGGAATCGCTCGCCACGGTGTGCATTATTATTATTAGATAGGTACTCGTATATATTTAAAGTATTAAAACGGTGTTATTACGTAAGTACTATACCAATATTATATTATAATATGTATTATAATACAGACATACCAATATAATATTATACAGAACGTACTATTTTACGAATCAGTGGCAGATTTTGAAAAGTTTTATGTCACTATGTTAGTTTTATGTTTAAAACTCGAATTATATAAACATTGATCATATTTTAATATTTAGTGATACGGAAAAAATCAACACAAATTCAAATGTGTTTTCAAATTTTAAATCTAACTTTTTACACTTCCACAATTTTGACCAGCTTTTAGATAGATTTTAAACAAATATCAACAAAACATATTTCAACAAATATAATTATTATAAACAAATATAAAAAAATGATACTAATATCGACTATTTTTAGATTATTTTATTACACTTAAAATATATTCAAATTTTTAAAATTTTTGGATTTTCATTTTTATTGAAATTCCACAGAAATTGCCTTTAAATAACATCTTAAAATATGGATATATGGCATCCTCTTTATGACTAGTATAATAATTACTCCTATATAATGTAAACGTAGGTAGCGGGTATAGTCTGAATACGCAGCTTATATCTAGGTAGTACCAATTTCAAATACATTTTTTTTTAAATGATTAATTAAAAAAACACCGTCTAAGATATCCTAAAAGAAAAAATTCATAACTTTCCAAACTCTAATATTAGGTAATTAAAAAATATACAAAATATAAATAGATAAGTACTAATAATATTAAGTCCAAATAAGTACCTATTATTTTATCTAGATAAAGATAAAGATGATTAAAGTAAAATATATTTAGATAAAGATAATAGATAATGTATTTAAAATAATTGATTATTAGTTTTAAAACTTTAAAACTAATAATAATAATAATAAAACCGGATTTTAAAATTAAAATGTATTATTTTTATAATAATATATGACTTATAATGTTATGCTTCTATAGATATGCTATTATTGTATATTAATATTTATCAATTAGCTAGTATTTAACTAATGTATTCAATCATTTTATTTTGACAACAATAACCATTGGAACTCGACTACTTGTCAAATGGGCCGGAATAATGCGACGAGATAAGTAATACAATAATATTAATATTGATGTGAAATTGAATGAATAGAAAAAATATCAAATATGTATAAACTATATACCCGGTAAAAATGACGTATGTGCGGGTAATTTTGCTACAAAATTTAGCAAAAATGTCGTTAACTCATCCTCCCCCCCTCCCATTGAAAGTTCTTGAGCATACCTTGGATTGGGACCATATCAATGTATCTGATTCAAATATTTGAAAACGACAATTATTTGATTGTTCGATGTCGTTCAATGATATTTACCAGAAGTCGCTCTCCTATAACATTTTATTATTCTATAAATTCAATTAGCCGGCTCCTCGTTGATACCAATATATGTGATCTTGGATTTACTTTCACTCAGTCTCTTTGTCCCCGTGTTCACATATTGACAACGCTACACTCAAAGCTTTAAAAGTATTTAGTTTCATTAAAAGAATATCTGGTGAATTGAAAATCTCCAACTCTCCAAATTTCATTTATTGTGCTCTTGTTAGACCAATTTTTGTATGGCTCAGTTGTGTATGGGACCCTCAAACAGCCGATGCTAGTAAAAAACTTGAGCTGGTTCAGATAAAATTCTTGAACTTTTCGAAACATGCCCTAAATATTAATTGCAGTCCCCATAACTATACCCTATAATGAGACTTTTCTATGGTGATCCGTCTTTTCTTTTAAATATACCTATACATATTTTATCGTCATTAGGGGAGACCGGGACAAGTTTACTACCTACAGATTTCAACAATTATCTTACCATAACTACTGGATAGAAAAACATGACGTGCGTCTCACCAGCCCTCCCACTTTCGAATTTTGGGAAAAATATTAGCCTATCAAATTGTACGCAAATCGTATGAATTTGTATGATAACTTTTAAAATATGTACGAACACCCATTTTGCCGCTATATCAAAAATAAGATGGAGAGGCTGGTGAGACGTCTCTCCAGCCCCCCCATATTCGAATTTCGATTTTTTTTTTCACTATCGTTTTTACTCTATTCGTATGAATTTGTACGATAGAAATAAATTATGAAAAATTCAATTTTAAGTATGGGGAGGCCATATTGATAGAATGGTTGACAGGTATGAAAAATAGGGGTGGGAGGCTGGCACAACGTTTACAAAGTCATAAACTACATTTTTATTAATTTTTTGTAATAATTACTAGAACTTTACGCTATAATTATTAGATTTTGGATTTTATTTTATTATTTTTTTTTTTTTTATAGGTTATTTTTTAACTTTTCCAAAATTATTCATCATTGTCATACTAATACAATACTAATTATGATTAGAATCTAAAATTGTCTAAAAATATATTAACAAATATCGTGATAATTCAGATTACAAAACAATAGGAAGAAGTACTAGACCACTTATAAAATTATTTTTATGATTTAAGTATTCAAAAAATGTTTTCAATCATTGTTAAATTTTAATTTTCCAAATAATTTGCCATTTTGCCTATGCAAAACCCCTTAAAAGTCGATTCGAGGACGTCTCACCCTCAAGCTTTAAGGGGTTCTATAGAGGCAATAAATTGAATAAATTGAAAATTTAAGCTAACGTTAAGTTGCGTACACACCCGAACAAATTTGTGCGTCGCACAGGGTGAGCATGTGTCAGCAATCGGATGAATTTCGTTTGTACGCGTGTACAGAATATGCGACACACATTTACCCATTCCACATTCGCTCCTATTTTAGATTTTCTGCCGTCATTCGCATATCAGCTTTCGACTGATTCTGTGGCTTTATAATAGTTAGGTAATTAATTAAATTAATTTAACAATAATTTAAAATTATTATATTGTATCCATTTTTAAATAATGAGTGATAATGTAGCACTATAATAGCTACACAGTTATAGTAATAAATATATCCAATACACACACTGTATAATGTACTACAATATATATATATATATTGGAAAACCGATTATATTCAATATTGTAATTTTTCGTCAACATATAACATCTATAACCAACTTGGCGACACTAGGATTAAAAAAAAGTATTCTATTCGTTATGTAGAAAAAAATGTTTTTATTTTAATAGGACAACTAAGTACCATATAGTACCTATATTGATACATTCATACTTATATACTATATACTTATACTTACATTATATACTTTATACTTACATTCATACTTACAACAATATTACAACAAATTATTATAATTTGTGTTATTGGGGATTTTTTGTTCAAGAGTTATCTTATAAATAGAGTATTAAACGAGGTTGTAAAAAGAAATTCGACATTTCAAAGTAACACGTTTACAACCAGCTCTCATTGTATTTAAGTCAACAGATAAAAAGTTGTCGTACAGATTCAAAATGTAATCATACAATTCATACAAAAAGTGCAAATTCTATGATGTAAAGACAAAATCAAAATTCCAAAGGGGGGGGCTGGTGTGTTAATTCTAAATGTTATCAAAAAAATTCATACAAATAGAGTACAAAAAGATAGTGTAAAAAAAATTCGAAATTGGAATATGGGGGGCTGGCGAGACGTCTCACCAGTCCCTCCATCTTATTTTTGTTATAGCGGCAAATGGGTGTTCGTACAAATTTTAAAAGTTGTCATACAATTTCATACGAATTGCGTACAAATTAATACGCTAATATTTTTTTAATATTTCTAAAGTGGGGGGGGGGGTTGGTGAGACGTATGTAAAAACATGAAATTTTTTATACATATTCATTGGTATACTGTAAATAATTTGTACATTTTTATTTTCTTAATATTTAGTATTTTTTTATTTATACATAATACATGTAGATATGTAGATAATTCAATTTCGACAACTTGCCCCGGAGCTGGAGCAAGTTGACAGATATATTGACTTTGGTGAAAAAATAAATATTGCACAATACAATCTTTAAAAATACCTCATTTAAAATCGAATTTTAAAATAAAATTTACATTTAATACCCAATTTGTTTTTACTTTTCTTGAAAATTGTTTAAATACTTGAAAATACTACAATAAACAATGAAAATACTAAAAGATATTTAAAAAGAACAATTTACTTTTTTTAAATAATTTTAGAACTTTTTAAACATTGTGTTAATGGACAAATAACTAGTCGCCTATACCTTAACTTCATCAAATATAATAATAATAAAAAAAAAAAAAAACCATAGTACCTATTTTAAATTACAACTTTTTTCATCTTACTCCAACCTACATATTTTAAGAATTTTTAAATTACAACTATTATATTTAAATCAGGCAGAATGAGAATATCGATATAATATTAGCAACAACCACCACTAACTACGAGTATATTTACAATGATAAGAAGAGATAAATAATAATCAGTATTTTCTAGAGACCTTATTGATTTCAGCAATAACATTTAAATTTTGACACGGCAAACAAACAATTTGATCATACGAGCTCTATTATTATCAAATACGTTTGATTATCGATATGCTTTATATAAATATATTGAAATGTTCTTAAATTAATAAAAAAAATTAAAGATAAATTCCGTAATAAATATCGATACAATCAAATAAGTCAGCTTGTCCAGGTCTCCTTATTATTTATGTCACCTTATACGTACTAGCCCGTTCTTTTTTTAATAATAATAATAACAATATGTAAAACGTATATGTTAAAATTATGTGGGGCTATAAATGCTTTCCTAATTTTTCCATTAGTTTCATCCCTCGAGAAATATACTACGTTGGGGTTGGATATAAATTATAAATATCAATTTATTTTGTGCATGTATGTACTCCCAGAGTATTAGTACAGTACGTTATTTTACGTGTATTCCTGTGCAATAATCCGATGGCATTTTTTTTTTGTGAAGTACCTACACAATTTATTTTAAATGAAATAACCAGAGAATCGTTAAAATACGATATTGGCGACGGGTGCCGATTTTAGTTGAAAACATATTTTTGCCGTTTAGTGTTATTGAAAAAGAGAAAAAAAAACCGCTATCGTACACTAGGTACCTACTTAAGAAATTAATTTTTTTGTGCGGAGGGGGCAAGGCGCCGCTTCGATCGGTACTATAACTTAAAAATATGACACCTAAATGTTATGTATGACATTACAAAAGAAATGAGCCGATACACCGCCTGTATAATATAATATATTGTACGACCGTCAATGGGCGCGCGACGCGATCGTGTCGGAGGTGGCGTTTAATAAATACGTAAGTAAAAAAATTGGGTAAAAATAATAAAAACGATACAATATAATATACGTGCAGTGTTGTGCCAGAAAGAAAGGAAAACATTAAAAAATAAAAAAATAAATAAATATATAAAAGGAACCTTAACCGACAATTACCATGTATGTGCATCGGGGTCACGATTACGGTCTGACGGTTTGACTCCAATCAACTCTAAAAATCGATATATATATATATATATATATATATGTATGTATGTATATGTATGGGTGTGTGTATATGTATGTATGTGTGTGTGTGGTGTGTTTTTTGTGTATGTGTGCAGTGCTACAGGTGGATTTTTTTCTTTTCTCTCTTTTTTTTTTTCTTTTTAGACGGACCACCCAAAATATCCATTGCCCGGGTAATTACGGATGGTGTGAAAAAATTTCTAGACCGATTCTCAGTGGTTTTTTATTTTATTTTATTTTATTATTTTTTTTTTTTTGGTCATGCCGCCGCCGGGGTCATAAATTGTGTTTTTGGACCGGTGCGGCAGAGGTGGCGGTTTTAGGGCGTGATTTTTCGAGTTTTCCGACACCCAAGACAACAAAAAAAAAAAACCAGTCGAAATAAAAAGAATGTCCACTACCTCAATAGGTTAGGTATATAATATGAATTTATATATATATGCATTATTAGTACTACATAATATATACGCAAGCAGCAATGGCGCGTATAAGCAAGGTTTATATATATATATATATATATATATATAGGAGGAATCCATCCCATTTTTTATTATCGCCATCGTAATACGTATATATAGGTGTATAATAGGTAGGTAGGTATATATAAGTACCGTAAATTTAAGTGTATTTTTCATTATTATTTTTCGATTTATTTAAAATGAAAAACCAACCGACGTCATAATATACGTATATATATAGATATAATTTACTGGAATTCGTTTTTATAATATTTTGAAATGGGTACGTATATTATACTAGTTTTCTGAGTAGATGTTCGTGTTTAGGTAAATATCGTGAACTTTCAGTGTAAAAAGGTTATATGCCTTAAAAAAAAAAATGAGTACATTTTAGTATGGAAGTATAAATGGTCCTATATAATAAAAATGGCAGTACCTAACTGATTAAATGTATTTGCGTTGAATATACCAAAATTACCCAATCAAACGGATAATGTTGTTAACACTAAATAGTTAATCATATACTATTATTAAAACATAAATATCTATAATATTAATTTTATTATACCTACTTTTATCAGTATAAAATACTTAATATATACAACTTTTTTCTAAAAATTTTTTTTCCTTTTTAATAGTTAATAATTTATTTATTTATTTATTTTTTTTACAGGCGTGAGCCCAATTTATACAAATGCGTAGGTATACATAAGCATAGGTATCCGAAACAAAACAACAAAAACAAAATAATACAAAACAAAAACAAAAATTACATAAAAATTACAATTTAAACAAAAAAAACTAATTAAAATTACTATTCTCAGATTTTTCTAAAAACTCGAAGTAACGGATTTTACACAACATACATAAATTATATTTAATAAATAATTTTAAAAATACTACAATAATATAATATAGTAGGTACCTACTCCACATATGTGTGAATTCGGTCGGACTTATCGTCTCGAGTTTTTATATTTGTTGAATTGTTTGAAAGTCCTCCTGACAAAAGTTCACCCGAATGTATTAATATAAATATATTTAATATATTGTGAAAAATACTAAGAAAGTCCGACGATTTGAAATTCATTACTATGAGATATAAAAAAATATAGTAAAAGTACCTAATATGTGAATGAGTTGGTCAGACTTACTATTTTCGCTGTTTTATAAAACTATTGTCCTCGCTGGGGATGGAAATTTACAAATGTCTGGAAAAAATACGAACTTGCCACAGGGTATTATAACAGGTAGGTACTCAGTACAATACGAGTATTATACATAGTTCAAACGAACAGTAAAAAATATAATAAATATAATGAAAAATTCTTAATAATAAAAATTGCAACGATAATAATACATTTTGTTCACATATCGCATATATCGGATAAACCTTAAACACTCGTTACCTTCGCGGACTCTGAGATCGAGAAAAAAAAGGCAAAAAAAGTCTAATCGGTATAACGAAACACGAACCGGCGTGTACCCAGTATCGAAAGTTCGTTTAACACTCGACACCACCAAGCTATGTACTCGGAAGATAATATGGTTGACATTTTTCGTATTCAAACTATTCATATATAACAGAGGGTATAGGTATTTCGACTCATAATATTATAGATACAAATATTCGGAACGAATATCTCGGTCGGCGAAAATCCGACCATTTAAAATTCAATATAAATAAATATATTGAAGGTACTTACTATGTGAATCAGTGGGTTAGACTTATCATTTCGGTTTTTATAAAATTATTGTCCCCAGATGGAAATCTACGAATGTCCGAGAAAGATAAATGCTAACTTGTCACAGGGTATTATGATATATACTATTATACGTAAGTAGATAGTTTAAACAAACAGAACAAAATAAAATAAATATCTAATAATAAAAGGTGCAACGATAAGAATATTTATTAAAATTTCGTTCACATATCGAGTACATTGGATAAGTATTGTTATCTCCGTAGACGCCGAAATCAAGAAAAAAAAAACGCAAAAAAAATCAGATCCGGTAGACCCGTATCGAAAGTCAGTTTGACATTCGGCGCCCATACCACTAAGCTATCAAATCAAGATGATAAGACGATCGACATTTTATTTCTCTAATTTAAACGATTTAGATAACGGACGGTACTCATAATATAGATACCTACACATATTGGGAACGAACGTTTCGGTCGTACAGAGACTATTCTTAGTCAAAGAAATGTTCAGTCAGGCGTTAAAACGTCCGGCAAATCCGATTCCGACCTCTACGGCATTGAAAAACGCCAAAAAAAGGGCTGAAAATTCCGATTTTGGGATTTCGGGGTGATAAGACAACCGCGCAAAAAACGCTGAAACGATAAGAAACGGACGGTGGTACAGTTTTCTTCCATGCGATCTATAAGGTGAACACAGAGCTTATGTACGGTGTGTACCTATAAACTTCGCGTCTTCGGAAAAGTCGAAATATGGAAGAACGGAATACGAAAAAAACGTAAATCTAAAGCACGACGGCGATAAAAACGGAAAAGAGAATATCCCCGGGGCCGCCGATACGGAAAATCTCGAGATCAAGGGCATCATTTAGGGGTGGCAGGTTGCGTGACAGCACCATTAAATTAAAAATTTATTTTGGCCTTTTATTGACCCTATATTAATGTCCCAATGTGCCTTTATAATTGCCTTATACATGTATATTATATTTTTATTCATAAATGAATATAATTTTAAATAATATATATATTTTTAATAGTATGTTTATAGTTTACATTTACATTTATATATATTCATAATTTTAAAAAAAACAGTCCGGTGAAATGTTAAAATTGGCCTGCCTAATCCTGAAATTTGTCATTAATAAATAGTAACTTTGAAAACTTAAAAAAAAATCTCAAAATCAGTCAAATTATGATTTTATTTGTTAATTATTTTCACGATTTACATAATGAAACTATCATTGTGTTGATAATATGTTTATTAACTATTTTATTAGTACTATTGCAACGGTAGCAGTGAAAGGGTTGAACGGTTATAGGTAATGAATAGTAGGTATATTAACACAAATAATGAAACCAAGTAAGTGTCATTTCTGTAAAGATACAGATAACACATTAATATATCTGTGTGGAGTAGATAAAATTCAGTTATATTTTATCTTATCAAAAATTATAATCAATTTTTTCTAGATAATTTCCAACGCTGATTAAAATAATACATATTATATTCTTGTAGGTGAATATTATATAGAATACAATTGCAGTTTGGTATATCAGAAAAATATGGTAGGTAGCAAATATAATTGCATACAAATTGATTGCGGTTTCGTTTACCTACCTACCTACCTATATGTATACCTACCCAGCTAGTGCCTTCCTATATATTATTATATCGAACACATATTTGTCAAAAACCGATGTAATTATTTCGTTTTTGAGAGCCACCTTTGCCGCCACGATTGCCACCCACGCACTATGGGGACGATCCGCGACCGTATCCATATCTCATTGTGTATCGTTTAATGATACCACTATATATATATATATACATGTTTTTTTTTTTTTTTTACAAAAACAGCCTCAAAATAAAGAAACGTATTTTTCTATCCAAAATTCGAGCACTATAAGTGCATTATTGAATGAGTAACTGTATGCAGAAGTATACGGTTCTATTTAATGAATATTCAATACCTAATACTGATTAATTGTATTTCCATTAGATACAACTAAATCATACTTGCCAAGATTATTGTTTATATACTTCCATAGAAATTTTCAAGACCTGTATAGTAATGTGCCATAATTCGCTTAAATCTTTTTATTATGCATTTATTAAAACTATTCTTGAATATAATAAAGTACTAAATCGATATAATATCGGAATTTTTCGAAATATATTAAGTAGGTAGGTATGTAAAATAATTTTAAAAAAAAACTCGAAGTAAACTTGAGTATTTTTAATGGTAGATAAATTATAGGTAGGTACGTATATTAACTATTAACTATTTGAAGTTTTTTCTATGAAATAAAATATAATGATTATTTAATATAGTTTTTCACAAAATATTTAGTAGATAGTCGATTATATTATAGAAGACATAGTTTTAAATTATAACCTTAAAAGTTAGGCTTTTGCTAGAGTTATATTTATAATATTTCCACCACTGTAAGACTAAAACTGTTTTTAGGACTCAAAAGTTTATCGACATTTTGCAGAGATTAATACTGTTTTGTTAATAATTTGTCCACTAGAGGAGTTCCCTGGCTTCTGCACTTTTTTTTGATTCTCAGCGTAGCGAGTAAACTATTGATTTTACAATGATGTCATTTTATTTTTCTGTATGCAAATTACAGCTGAGGAGGATCTTTGTACTTTTTACATATTATTTTTCGATTTTTCCAGTAGTTTTCTCAGGGAAGTAAAGAAAATTTTCCTACAATCGATATTTTAGATTCAAGCCATTTAAATTGGTCAATATTGTGTGGTTTATATTTGTTGGCTACTAGAGTGCGATTTCGGAGTTACTGTAATTTAACAAAGTGCGTTTTTGTCTAAAATGGGAGGTTTATTTGAATAACGGGTAAAATATTCTGAAATAATGTTATATTATAATATGGTGACTTTGTACAATTTTTAAATTTTTAATTGCGATATTTATACGTAGATACTTATTTAACACGCCGGACTTCGCTAAGAATGGTTTTTATCGAAAAAAAACATGATTTATCGTTGCTTTCAAAAATTCAATATAATATCCAACACCGGTGTTCTAGCCAACGCTTCCGCACCCACTACTTTTTTTTATTTTTGCAATAATTGCACTTGCACATTTAGAAATCGTCTCACAATAGGCAACACGTCCGTATGGGACCCACTGCAACACGGTAGGTAGCTGGTTGTGGCCACGTACCGTACAAATTGCGGTTTCGCCTTTATTACTGACCAACGTTTTTGGGTCTCTCTGACAATATTACTATAATCGCGTTCGGGAAACATATTTGTCAAAAAAAAAAAAAAAAAAAAAAAAAAAGAAAAGAAACACATATAAAAACGTAATAATTTTTTTGCTTTTTTTTTTCTCTGCGAACCTCCTTTATACCGCCGCCCACCCATGCCGGCGAGCGCGTTCGGGTGACCGCGTGAGCTCGCATTTTATACGTCGGCCGCCACGCTCGATTCTATATACATATTATCATTATCATTATTATTATTATTATTATCATTATTATAATATAATATTATAGGCCGATTTGTTGTGGAGACCGTGTAATGCCGCACGTCAGTGAGGACCCGGTGGAAAAAAAAAAAAAAGAGGTGACGATAAACGACGGATAAACACATTATGGTGTACGAACGACGGCCCGTATACATTATACAGGTATATATTATAATACCAGGTAGAGAAAAGAAATCTAGATCTACATGGTTTCCTACTGTTAAAAACAGGTGTTAACACAGACTCCTGCTGAACATCATCTTGTGTGGTTTCCCCGCGGGCAAGCCGTTTTGTCCGACATTAGTCCACACTTTTTTTTCTTCTTCTTCTTCTTCTTCTTCTTCCATACGTCTCCCTCTCTCGCACGCTCTTCCATGACTCTCTCTCACTCTCTCTCTCTCTCTGACGGTCGCTCGCGCACGCTGTTTCTTTCCGTCTTTTTCGCCTCCTCTCCCCGCACGCCCGCCTCGTGATACCGCTACCGCCTCCAATCTCCGCGCTCTTCTCTTCACACGATCATATTGTTATATTCGTGTCGAAATTAGCGATACAAACGTATTAATACATAATGGTGTATAATATTATACAATAGGTGCGTTTGGCTATTCAAAAAAGTGCCACAGACAAACATTCCTACAAAACATAATACGAGTAATATATATATATATATATATATAGTTTATACAATAGTAATAACGTTATCGCCAATGAGTCATTTATATATTGGCCACAGCGATATAATGGAATTGATATTTATACAGACGACACGGTGTGACCTACAGGACCCGAAACGATATGTTCAGCTGTTGATATTTAAACGTATTATATACACTTGTGTACTTCCCGGACGAACGTGAACTCGCGTGTAACTGCGGACGACTCCGGTTTCAAATGGGAATTCAGCGAGCACGTGGTCCTATACGTTGACGAAGGGCATAGCGCTTGTAATCCGACCAAATCGTGTCGTTTGTAGGTATATTTCAGGCGCCTAGTATCAAATCCAGTTCAATCCGATTTCGGAAATTATCACGAGTGAGCTTGGATCGGACTGGTTTTGATTTGACCACGTTTTTCAATGGGATTGAGTTGATTTTGTTCAGAACCTACTCGAGAGGTTATATATTGGACATGGGATTAAAGAAAAAAAACGAAAAATACCATTTTTCAAAATTGATGGATTGAGTTGGTTTTAATACTAGGAAGGTATTCATATACAAGCAGTGTTGTAATCGTAAATAAATTATTGTGTATACGCTCGATTAGCGCGCGTAGCTAAAAACGTAGGAATAAACGCTTTCCAAAACGGGAAATAAGCGGAAAGGCTTAAAAATATTTAAAAGATCAACTAATGTCACTGACTTTTCTAAGGGGACTGTGCTTGTTCGATATTGAATTAAGCCAAGCATGATAGCTACCAAGTTTAAACCCTGCACTGCCTAAATCCACCAAATCCTCATTTTATTTTTATTCAAATATCCCAACTGGACATCCATAATGTACCTATACACTATACAGGTATACTACGTTTTATTCTAAGGATTTTTCTTCTTTTTATCAATTTTATCTCTTCCTCTTCTTAAACCATTATTTATACCAACAATTCTAGTAAGAGTGCTTACCCATCTTCCGGTAGTAAATTGCATCAAGTTGATAGGTACTATAGAGAAGTCATTTTTCGATGGTCTCAATAACTTTTTAGTGCGTAAGGAAAAACTGCCGAAGGTAAAACTATAAAATCAGGATTTCCCAAGTACTATATTTATTATTTCTTCGTAATTCCAAAGATAATGGTCCTACAAACTTGAAATTTTCCCAAAAAATGTATGTAAAATTAACGTAGAGTTATTATCCGTTCATAATATCGCTATAAGTTCATACACATACGAGTAGAATTTAAATATAGTAATTAAATTATTATTCCAATCGAATTGTTGAAACCTTAAATATTCTACTCGAAAATAAATATATTAACTTTCAAAATTATATACTTACAATAATGGGTAATTTGGTTTTATAAATAAACGGTCTTAATGGTAATGACTATGTCTACAAAATATTTGTCATATTATTATTATTGTTACTGTGATGTATATAGCTAATATTACCATAAAAATAGTTTTAAAATGTGTAGAATTCTTTAGTCCACGAGACCAGTACCTAGATACCTAAACCTTCAGTCTAACATAATCGGTTTGAAACGAAACGGGGAAAAAAAAACAGCTACGTAATCACGATTCAATGAGATGTAAGTTATAGTGTCTACATAATAAAAATGATGTAGGTTTACTCTATATTGTATAGAATGATTGTTATTAATGATATAGATACATCATATAATACACGTAAAAATGAAAGGAAAAATACAAAAAGGACCATATCAAATGCACAGGTGCAAGACTGACGAATTCTGCTGTAATGCGGTGACATAATGCTTTATGGTATATTATTATATATCCGATGTATTGCCAGAGGACCAAAGGCTGTATATAAATGCGGAGTTCCGGACCACCTTGGATTTTTTCAACGTATTATAATTTTATGGGTTTGTAAGTCCAAAGGTTTATATTATATATTAATAATAATAAATTATTTATTGAGCAATTCAAGTTTATTACTTAATCGAACATCGCGGAAGTACAAACACACTATACTAAAGTATACCTAAAGTTATTTTCGCTTTTACAGTAATTAACATTATTATCATAAATTGACGTAATAAAATATCAATAATATTATCAATTATAATATGTTTGATGTTTGTACCAAGTATCTATATGTAAAATGTACAGCACCGAAATGTTATCATTGTATACCAGTGTTATCTGTATCGTATTACATTTATACCCGTAAAACATTGAACTTGTCTAAAAGTTCATTCAGTAATCAATAAATTATCATTTCAATATCACCGGAAATGGGTATTGTTTAAATGAATATTACCATTAAAATAAAATAATTTCGAGTATTGGACGTCCTAGTTTTTGAATCTTGGATGTCTTGTGTCTTTACATTTCTATTACCTACACTACATATAAATGACCTATTATAGTTATTGGATTTGGACGTATGCTTTTAAATTACGCTTCTATACCAACTATACCTATGTATATTGTATATGTATACTTATACTTAACAACTATGAGTACATTAGTACTAGTTTTATTTAAATAGTACAGAAAGTATAATCATTGTTTTGCTATTTTAATGTTGGAAAAATATATATTTATATAGTCATACCTATTATATTAAATATTACTTGTATATATTGAATGGTAATTTCTTATTAATCGCAAATTCTTAATATTAAAAATTCATTATAAACTTACAATTTTGAATTTTAGAGATTTTTTCAAATAAAAATAGGTATTAGAAAAAAATGTAGTATGAATTGGAAATATTTTAATACTTGTAGTTACATTGACAGCAGAATACATACTGTGGTATATATTACGTATATACAATGGTATAAGCTAGTAATATTACGAATAAGAAGTACCTATGCTACTATGCATTTTTGTGCAAGGAATAACAAAATCAACCGACCTTATGACTTTATAGTCAAGCTGACATCACATTAATATTGATTGCATACACGTGCATGGTGCACTTATGAGTATGCATTTTAAGTTTATTCAGTTTCCAACCGCCAAGCAAAGCCCAATGAACTTTTAACCAAAGTGCTGAACATGCCTGAACTATAGAACGAAAACGCGTATCGAGCGAGTTTAACGTAGCTACTTCTTATTTGTTTTGTTATTAGTATTATTAAGTATATAATATATGTTATAAGAAATTTATAAAATGATAACACCAACGACATATCAGTGGAATCTATAAAACTTGTAGCACACGAATATTGATTTTGATCACAGTACCTATATAAAACATAATATTACTGACGTTACTGATGTCGATTGCCATCATAGTAGTCAATATTTACATAATAATCTCATAAATTCTTTACGTTATTACTTAAGATAACGCAATTTTTAAGACATTTAAAAAAAATGAAAATTTAACAATTATTAAAAAAAATTAAAATATATTTTAAAAATAACCAAAAATAGTCCCATATTCGTACCAGTTTCTACAACATTTGTTTAAGAAAAACAAAAAAGCCTTTTTAAATAATTTCAGAAGTAAAACAACCATTATAATAATTTATATAAAAGACAATATTTTATAGATGACCTCAAATAAAAATGTATTAAACATGCAATTTAAATTATAGTAATTAATATCGAACTAAGTACCTATATCACATGTTTCTGATTCACAAAACTATATACTTACTGTGTAGGTAGTGTGTAGTCTATAATTATTAATTGTTAAATACACTATTAACATAATTGAAAAGGAACCTAGGAAAATAAGTTGAATGGATCTATTACCGGATTATTGTAAACCCAGTAAAACCTGTAAATCTCGTGAAAAAGAATTTAGTAATTTATTAATTTTAGATAATTGATAACATCTAGGTACAATAATAGGTATGTTCTGTGGTATTATCACAGAATGGCCAATAGGTACATATTGTTAAAATATCAAATAATAAACTAAAGTCAACACTAAAATCAAAAATCTTAGATTTGTGTACAGGTAGGCAAGATTTGATATTGCCGCTTATGTTTTTAGAAACCTAAAAATAGCAAAAAAAAAAAATCCCTCCTACCGTCCTCCCGTAAAACTAAATAGTTGTGAGACCCAAAAAAAGTTAGTAGAACTTGCACACCTCCCCCTAATTCAAGCACTGACTTTATTATAATATATTAAAGTGTATATTATAACTAGAGTTTGGATGTTGAACCTCTATAAAAAATTTAAAAATTACTTTAAAAAGAAAAAATCCAAAAGAGCAGCAAAAAATCCTTAAAAAGCACTTACAATTCTAAAAAAAAAACACAAATAATTATTTAACAAAATTCATCATTTAAAATGAAAAAAAATATTACAAATAAAATGAGATTTCTTATCTGGATCATATTGAAAATTTAAATATATTATAAGATAAAACCGATAAGATCCACTCTCGCAGACAGTATGATGTAAAAAAAAAAAAATATTAACCTTTCAAATATTTCAAATACGTTGACATACCAGCTATACCTAATACATTTTATAAAACAAAATATTAATAACGAAAAAAAAAAAATGTAAATGTAAAAAGCACAAAAACGTTAAAATAAAAAAAAAAGATTGCTAAAAAAAAGGAAAAAAAAATGTTCGTGTATTAATTATTCGTAGTGTAAAATAAATTTATAGCTGATGTAGCATCATATGTGACCAATGTAAAAAAAAAAAAAAAAGCCGAAAATAATATCTTTATATACTGTATAATTATAACCTACATAGAATCGATACTTAGGCAGGATGTTTTTCACAGTGTTATATAAGTAGATCCTGTCAAAATAATATATTATCGTACATTCGTGTTTAGTGACGGTTATTATAATATTTATATCTCGACGTTAATTAATATTGTGTATACTTTCTGGTACATTAATTATTTATATTAAGGAGGCCTCCGTCATACAATATCGAAAATAATAATGTAGTAGAACGCGTTCAAATACACAAAAGACTATCGTATAACAACCAGATTCCATCGAAAATAAAATCTAATTAGTTTTATACGCGAGTTGATATGGAATTCGTAAAAAAAAAAAAAAAAATAATAATTTATTTTATTCACGTTGCCTATTATGTAGGGGATAATAATAATTGAAATGACGATTTAAATGTATTTTTAAATTTTCATTTTTTTTTTTTTTTTTCGATGTGTTGATTAATAATACATATTATCCGTGTGCGGCCGATCGATTGAATCGTACTATATAATATATCAATATAAGAGACAAGCATTCGATTCGATTTAAATAATATCGTATGTGGCTTATATATATATATGAACAAAGAAAGAAAATTATTTTAAATTTTATTATTATCGTTACTATAAGTTATAACAATATTAAATTTAATCAGTTTTTCTAACCGAACAATATGATTAAAAAGACCACTTTTAATAGTTCAATAAATACAATTTTTTTTTTTTTTTGGTCGTGCTCTGTAAATGTCTTAATTTAGTCGCATACAAGAGTCTTTGTCACTCATATTCTAACTATGTCCATATTATGTTGTAAGCATATATTTCTCTAAAACGTTTTTATATATATTTTTTATATTTTAGAATTAAAGAATTCATCCCATATTATTATGTACATATGAACCTACTTTTAACCTATTAAATACTATTTGTATGCAGTGCACGCATTGGAAAAATAAAAGAAGAGGGTACTTTCGGACTTTAAAATTTTCAATAAATGACCATTCCCTCAAACTATGTAACTCGTATACTGTAAATAATCATTAGTAAGGGTGCTCTCAAAATATAAAATTGTAGTGAAGCTGCGCCCCCCCCCTCCAACAAATTTGAGCAATGTTTGTATGCCATTAGTACATCTAAACTCGAAAACTGTAGTATTACTGATTGTATACCCAATTTATCTGTGTAAATGTAAACATAACAAAAATATAAGTATATAGGTACCTAAATAGCTATTAGTAATTTTTCTTTTACAAAATTGGTATAATCACTATACAAATTAAATATAGATAAATATAAATAGCGATACAAAAATGAGAAATCAGATCATTTTTAATTTACCCCACATCAGCGCAACTCCTGTTATATACCTAATATGGAAATAATTACAAAACTAATTTTACGTCTTTTTGGGAAGCTTTACCGAAAATCGATTTAAAAAAAATGATGTAAAATATAATATTATGAACATTATTTTCAGTCAAACTATCTTATATTATAATATATAATATATATTTACGTATTAAACAGATTGATTTTGTGACTTCGTTATATGTTTAAATTCATAAGACTATATAATATGATACTAATAAGTGTTAGGATATTAAATTAAAACAACAAAATATGCTAATATTAGTAAAAAACTAAATTATTTATATTTTCAAGTAATTACTAATGACCTACGGAATGTATTTAACAAATGTATAACCATAATTAAATATATTAAAATAAGTATTCTGGTTAATTGCATATTCTTTATAATATACAGAAATGTCGTTCTTGATTTGTAGAATTTCAATTAAAATTCCATCTAAATTAATTTAACATACCTGCTTACTTTACCGAAATTGTACATTATAATCCGAAAATCACACATTGTATACGACCTAAGGTATACCTCTGGAATAACAACACTTCTTAATCAGGTCACTGAATCGATTTTTTAAATTGTAATTTTTCAATAAGCTGATAATGTACATATACATAATATGTAAAGTTGTATAGTTTATACGCTATATATGTAAATAGAGCTCAAAAAATTTTTTTATATCTTAGATATTAATTTTCTAGATAACATATCGCGGACTGAGAGTAATAAGGTTTTATTTTGATATTTTCAAATTGTCCAGGAGAGCATTTTTAAATTTCTATTATAAATACATTAAATACATTAATATTGATATAGACAATTTTGAATCATTCTAACTCATTTAATAATGATCCTAATTAGTTCATTCCAGTTTCAAAATCTAGACCGTACAAAAATTTATAGTTGGGCAAAATAAAGTACTTTTCCAAAAAAAAAAAAAAAAAAATTATACAGAACCCTTTTTATTCTAAGACTGCGATATATTTATACATCATATAGTTTATTTTATATTTTTAGAATTTTAAATACAAATATTCATAAGAAAATTATAATAAATGTGTTTTTGATGCACACGAATCTAATAATATATTTTATGAAGATTTTTTGAACATAGGTATTTAAGGTATTTTAAAAATTCATTTTGAGTCATTATCGCATTTATAAAACTGCGTTTATAGAATAATTTGAGTACCTAGCATATTTTAAACATGGTTCAAAATGATTCAAGGTTAGGTTAATTAGTTGACGAACACAAAGCGAAAAAAATCGTTAAACCCATATAAAGTACCTACCTATATAATATTATTATTTATATGGTTTTTTCTTCGTTTTATATTATGTGGATTAGAGAGTAGAAACAAAACTTAAATAATATTTAGGTAAATATCTCTATTGGGTACCATTTAATATAGATTATAGTATAATATCTCGAAATAAAAATATTAATTATTTAACTGTCATTAAAACAATTTAATAAAAAAAATTCGTAATGATTGTAGAGAACAAGTTTGAAAAAATAATATTTAATTAATATAAAATATACAGACTTGTTAGGACTTAAAATATTAATTATAAGATTGTAATGGAAAATATTTAAATACATTAATACGTGATGTAGAATTAAGGAAGATTTTTGTAGTAAATTTGTTAAGTATTTGTGCTTTTATTTAATATTTTTAAAAATACATTTAAAACCAGAATTAGGTGTAAAACAACAATATTTTTAATAATCATTTGTGTAACCACCCACTTCACTAATTTTATTTAATCGTTGTCATTAAAAAACATTAATAACATCACTTTAATAATCGGTTCTATGCAGCCCGACACATTAAAATTTTTGGAATGAGTTGAGAAGATACCGTTCATTTAGTCCAGGGGTAGATTTTAGGGGGGTGGGGTGACATTGACATAGCACCCTTTAATTTTTTTTTTTTTTTAGGAATAATTTGTTTATTTATAGGCTGGATTAGTTATTCCATAAAAGTCCATATTCACCCTCGCCTTAAATAAGGCCCAAATCTTCCCACGACTAGTCAATATAAATTTATATGTCCATGATCCGAGCGATATGATTATCACAGTATAATATTTTAATTCAATCGTGTTTGTTATCAGTATGAAAATATTGTGTAAAAAACGAAAAAAAACCCGTTTCAAATTCAATGTAAAACTTTCTGGTATATATAATAGACATCGTCCGTGTGATAATATAAAATAATAGTTTTCGTCTTTTTCTCGGACGATTAGTTATATATGAATGAATAATGATAATAATAATATTATTACTTGTACGTTAGTGACTACATTGATCTTATACTCAGCGAAACAAAATATATACATAATATAAATAGGAATGTAGATATTATTGATGAGGATAATACATTATTTTATAATATTATTATGGTAATATTATTATGTAGTTGTCGACCGATGAGTGCACGGTCACTTGAATATAAACTATATACACAGTGTTTCACGTGAAATTCGCATATATATATGTTTCCAGACATTATTACTGAAATATTAAAAAATGACCTATACAAATTTATTAAGAAAATATAAGTGTGTATATATCATTTTTATTTAAGCATAAATATCTCGTTTGTTTTTGACGAAAAATAATTTAATATTAGACATATGATGGATGTGTATATATATATATATATATATATGTATATAATATGAAGTTTAATAAATCTCAATTTATAATATATATTATTATCATTATTTTTTACGAATCGTGTATAGAATTATTTCTATAACAGGTTGCACATGCAATGATTTGAGAACACCATAAAAAGCGATTTTTTAAATATAATTTATAATAATTATACTTCGATACAATTAGGTACCTAAATTATTAACAAAGGACACAACACCGTATTATACATGCAGTCTAATAAAAAGCTATTTTAAAAACGCATATAAATACTTACACTTTTGTATTTGCAAAAACATTTGATCAAAATATTTTCTAAACTGTTGTTTTCTTACTGTATGTATTTACAATGTATTTTACGAATACCTAAAAAGTATTTGAATAGGAACTATAACTATAATATTTTAGTAATGTTCAAATTTATATACATCAATATGCCGATTGCCGTGGTTATAATTATAAAATTTAATTGATTTTCAGTATATTCAAACTCAAAAAGAACTATAGATTACTCTAAACAACAATTTAAAATTTAGAAATACGAAGCATATATATTGCTGTTATTATCTCATTAAAAAAAAAATATGATAATTTATAATACAACGTTACCATTCATATTAGCTAATATTTTATTTGCAGATTAGTTATTAATAAATTAATTTATACAAGCTAGCTCGTGACTTAAATCAATATTCTTCTATTTAGGTAAGTTAATTTTTAATTTGAGTACACATTTTTAATAAATGTTGTTCTAGATTAATAAATATTATCATTGTATAAATATCACAATAATAATCAAATATATTATTATTACCTATATATAATTATTTAGGTTAAAAATTAATGTGAATTATACACATAACTATGTCATATAATTTTTAATAGTTTAATCTCTAGGAAAACAACTTTTTACCTATTTTATTTAATCTTAAAAACCTAGGTTCTGTTTAATAATACATCATAGTTTGTATATTGAAAATGGAAACATTAGAAAACTTTTCATTCTCGCGTATCAAACATTATTTTCCGGTTATATTCTGTAAAAACCTTTTATAAGTTTAAATTATTAATTTTAATGATTAATATTATTCACTATTCATTAAGTAAAATGTATAATATATATATATATAATATATTGTAATAATACATAGGTAGATTTCACCTACCTATTTTATCTTTTGTTCCGATTTTTGTATTATAAATAGTAATAAATATTGTCATATTATTATATAGGGCACAATAACACGGCGGTGTGTATAATATGGACGTGTTTT